>JASTWL010001521.1:0-34876 GCA_035220575.1 Temnothorax rugatulus | reverse complement strand
AACTACCGCTTATCATCCAGAAAGCAACGGAGCACTCGAAAGATCCCACCGAACATTAGCAGAATACCTGCGACACTACATAAATGAGGACCAAACGGACTGGATGAGTGATACCGTTTGCATATAGATAAGTTATATCAAGAGACACGGTAGTGTCTCGCGTTAAGTAGGTGGCCTTTATACAAGCGGACTCTGTTAAAGCGGAGCGCGAGACCGACCGTGTCTCTTAACGCGACGCGACGGGTTGCGAGTACTCGAGATGTTGAGATCTCATATAACGAGTGAACGGATCAAGTTCTAAGTAGGCTTGATCGATAGCTTGGGGTTCGAATTGGGGGGGTATCTCCTATAACATTTTCCGCTACGTGCCCTACGAGCGGAGATATATGACGACAAAGTCGAAATGTGAAATTTTTTTAAGATACTTGTACTTGTACTAACGCTTCTCTCATCATCAACCAATCAGAGATCAGAGAGAAATGTAACTTTCACTTTTTCGACACTGGCGAGCTAGTGTCGCCAGTTTCGATGTTACGTGTGCGTACTGCGCTCAGTGCAGTTAGTGCAGTCATCAGCTGGTTCAGCGCGCTGTCGGTTAGTTTATTTGTCAGGCTACGGTCAATGTGACGCTACAAATACTTCGAAGCATTCCTCTTCTCTTTTCTTTCAATGAAGAAAGAAGGAGAAGAAGAACGCTCCAAAGCATTTGTAGCGTCACGTTGACCGTAGCCTCAATCATCATTCTCAAGAGACACGGTAGTGTCTCGCGTTAATTAATTATTAATTAAGTATATATACGGTACGGAGTGGTATACAAGCGGAGCGAGACCGACCGTGAATCTTTTACGCGACGCGACGGGTTGCGAGTACTCGAGATTTGTTGACGAGTGAACGTAAATAATAATAACCTAGAAAAAGTGATAATAACCTAGAAATAGTGATAGTGACGATCGTGACCGTGCCGTGTATAATATCAAGAGAATCAAGAGACACGGTAGTGTCTCGCGTTATAAGTATATACGGTCTCTTTTTAATATAAAAATAAAAGCGCAGCGAGACCGATCGTGCTCTTTTTATTACGCGATATTAGTTATCGTGACCGTCGGCGTCGCCGTGTGATAGTAAAAGTGAAAGATAGTGAAATAAATATAATTATAATATTAAAGTAATACGTGACAGATTGTGTGTGTGTGTGTGTGTGTGTGTGTGTGTGTGTGAGTGAGTGAGTGATCGCAATCACAGTCTCCGATTAACGTGATCCTCTGATTAATTAAACTCACTCTTCGTCTCTTTCTACTAGGGAGACAGTTAGAAAGAGATGCAGAGTGAGTTTAATCGGAGGATCACGTTAATCGGACTGTGACATCGGCCCTATATCATATAATATTATTTTTATATAGATTAATCGGAGGAAGCCGGATACCGTGGAGATCTTTAACCAATTGGTTTACCTACTGCCCTGAGAAGAACCAACCTCGCATGGTGGCAAATTCTCACCGAACGGCATATATGGTGGACATGAACGGCGCAGAGACGTACGATGAGGACGTGAACGATCAAACGGTCGATTATAGCAAGAAATATGTCGAGAGAAATGCTGTGCCGCAGAATCAACGCCTGGCCGATGAATCACAAACGTGCTGCGTCGCGAAAAAGGAGTTCGACGAGCGCGACAACAAGGTGGACCTGTTTGGCGACTATGCGGAAACCGATCTTGATCAGCCTACAGATTATAGCCTGCGATACGCTGAGGACGACACCGACGAGGAGGAGAAGCAGAACAATGAGTACTTTGCTGGCAGCGAACAAGAAGATACCGTCAAGACTTATTGCACAGAGGGAACGCCCTATGAGACTCCCTTTAACTTTTCCACAGCTACTTCCATGTCGGATCTTCGAGTTGAAGATATAAAAGAGAACGTACTTGTGAAGAAGTTGCCAAAGAAGACGAACCAAGTAGCCAGCAAAATATCCACGTCCTTCGTCAAACAGACCGAAGCTCTTAATTGCGACGAGCAAGATGGTCCACAAACGAAAGAGCTTGAAGAAGACAATTCAAAGGATACCGCGATTCTTAATCCTGGACAAGTAACTCCAGAGAAAATAGTAAATTATTATGAGGAAGAAGAAACGTCTCGTGGCTTCTCGCGTGCCAATTCGCTTAGTTCTCTGAGTAGCGCGATGACTCCTCAGAATAATAGCACGGAAGTTACATCGAAAGAAGATTTACCTCCTCCTGTGAATAAGGAAGAGTTGGAAAATAATGATCACAGTGTGAGGTTAAATAGCAATCAAATCGAGTTGTCATCAGTGAGCGATAATTCTTTTGAAAATAAGAATAGCCCACGTGTGTTAGACAAAGAAGGTTTGTATTCCATATTAAATTGACAATAAAAATATAAAAGTACCTTTCTATATATAATTTAAACAAATATGTATTAAGTATAATATGTTGGCACAACAAGATATCCATATGTTACAGGAAAAATGGTGACATTTGGTGGCCAAGATTACTATGCGGAAGAAACTCCTTTAATGTTTTCACGCTGTAGTTCGCTTGGTTCGTTGAGTGGTTTTGAACAATATTCTATACATGATGATCGTAGTTCTGTGATCAGTGACTTTAGGTAAGTTCTATTTGAAAATGTAAAACTTATATTTAAAATACTTATATTAAAATTAGAATTTATATTAAGCATTAATATTGTGATAGTATATTATAATTGTATTTTATTTCCAAGATTACTACTTCTTAGGAAATATTTTAAATTTACTTAATACAATTTTAATTCTTCAATTGTACATAAAATAATGCCATTTTTATTTATTATCTGTTGCAGTATTTTCTAAACCGAATGTCACGAGGAATAGTGTTTTTGAAGATGACATTGCCACTTTCAAGGAAGAATCAATATTTAATTTGATAGATTTATTTATCTGAACTTAATAATACATATACATTTAGTTTTAATGCGATATATCAAAAATAGAAAAAGAGAGTAAATAATTATCAGAGTAATAATGTAGGAGCAGTCTTATCGATTTAGATAAAATGACTGATAAATGTTGCCGCCACGTCCTATATTAAGCTTAGTGTACTTAGTGTATTTTGGTTTATGGATTACCCGATATCACAATAGGATATGAATCTATCTAAACTTAATATAATACATATACATTTATCTATCTGAACTTAATAATACATATACATTTAGTTTTAATGCGATATATCAAAAATAGAAAAGGAGAGTAAATAAAATAATACATATACATTTATCTATCTGAACTTAATAATACATGTACATTATCAAAAATAGAAAAAGAGAGTAAATAATTATCAGAGTAATAATGTAGGAGCAGTCTTATCGATTTAGATAAAATGACTGATAAATGTTGCCGCCACGTCCTATATTAAGCTTAGTGTACTTAGTGTATTTTGGGTTATGGATTACCCGATATCACAATAGGATATGAATCTATCTAAACTTAATATAATACATATACATTTATCTATCTGAACTTAATAATACATATACATTTAGTTTTAATGCGATATATCAAAAATAGAAAAGGAGAGTAAATAAAATAATACATATACATTTATCTATCTGAACTTAATAATACATGTACATTTATCAAAAATAGAAAAAGAGAGTAAATAATTATCAGAGTAATAATGTAGGAGCAGTCTTATCGATTTAGATAAAATGACTGATAAATGTTGCCGCCACGTCCTATATTAAGCTTAGTGTACTTAGTGTATTTTGGGTTATGGATTACCCGATATCACAATAGGATATGAATCTATCTAAACTTAATATAATACATATACATTTATCTATCTGAACTTAATAATACATATACATTTAGTTTTAATGCGATATATCAAAAATAGAAAAGGAGAGTAAATAAAATAATACATATACATTTATCTATCTGAACTTAATAATACATGTACATTTAGTTTTAATGCGATATATCAAAAATAGAAAAGGAGAGTAAATAAAATAATACATATACATTTATCTATCTGAACACATGTACTATCAAAATAGAAAAAGATATATAATTATCAGAGTAATAATGTAAGTTTTATCGATTTAGAAAAAAGAGATTGAACTTAATAATACTATAGTGTATTTTGGGTTAGATTCAATAATATAGCATATTTATCTATCTGAACTTAATAATACATATACTTTAGTTTTAATGCGATATATCAAAAAAAAAGGAAAGTATATAAATGATAAATCTATGTACATGTAGTTTTAATGCGATATATCAAAAATAGAAAAAGAGAGTAAATAATTATCAGAGTAATAATGTAGGAGCAGTCTTATCGATTTAGATAAAATGACTGATAAATGTTGCCGCCACGTCCACGATTGCCGCCGCCACGTCCACGATTGCCGCCGCCACGTCCTCTACCTCTGTAGATTTGGGAGGGCTTCTTGCTCTTTTGCCATCTTGGGGCTGAAATAAAAAGTTTATTTTTTAAGAACTTTTTAACGTCTATCGTAATGAGTATAAAGATTATATATTTATTAAAAATATGATATGATTATACTTACGTCTTACGGTTTGGAATTGTAAAACCGGTGGTAAAACCGGCGAAGCCAGCACACTTGCACCCGCAGCCACAGCCGCTGAAGTCGATGGTGATGATAGTGGTTGCTGTGTTGATGGACCAGATGGTGGTGGTGGTGGTGGTTGTTGTGTTGATGGACCACATGGTGGTAGTGGTGGTAGTGGTGGTGGTGGTGGTGGTTGCTGTGTTGATGGACCAGATGGTGGTGGTGGTGGTGGTTGTTTTGACGCCATTGCCGCCTGCCACATCGCCTTCTTGGTTATATCTTGTTGTTGTTGTTGTTGTTGTTGTTGTTGCTGCTGCTTCAATTCAAGCTCCTGCAGTTCTAATGATGCTCCCTGCAGGGTCTTCTCCGACATGGGTTCCATCTGTAACATAAAAAAAATTTAATATATTTTATGTCACACGTGCGTGGAAAGTGGCCCATTCCGCGCGCGTGATGGGCCACTTTCCACGCACTTGTAATATAAAATAGGGCGTGTAACACGTGAAGTTGAAAATTCACGGGTGCGGTGATTGCACTCGCCTTCGGCTCGTGCGTCCACTCCGCACCCGTGAATTTCCATCTTCCCGCACTTGTTACACAAATAACTAAAGAGACACAGTTAGTGTTTCGCGCCAAGTATACGCGAAGCGAGATCGCACCATGGATGGATCTTTTATGGCTCGTCTACAATAGCCGTAAAAGTATGCATGCAGTAAGACGTGAGCAGTAAGCTATTGACCAACCATAGTCGATTATTCTTGAATTGTAAAAATCTCATTAGTCAACAGCTTATTGCATACGTCTTACTGCATACTGTTGCGGCTATTGTAGACGAGCCATTATGCGACGCGACGAGTTTTGCGAGTACCCGAGATTTTGAGAGATTTCGTAATATACTTTTTACTTACCGTTACGTCCATAATCGTTCCTCGGGTTGATCGTTCTTCGGGTTGACTCTCCTCGACTCGAAACAAAACGTTCCTCGCGAGCCCCGATCAGTGTATATATATATATATATATATATATATATATAATCTCGACGAAATCACGATCTCGACAAAATCACGAGACGATCCGTGTATATATAATCTCGACGAAATCACGAGACGAAAAGACGTATATGATGTGTGACGTATATATGAATGAACGTCGCGGCTTTTACGCGGTCACTGCCGTGCCGAATGGCCGTTCGAAGGTTCGAGATCTCCGGCCGGGACGGATTCGCGGACGTCGGTTGATGATGAATGAACAAATGACGGCGGTGACTGCAGCGGCTAAGTAACAATGGCCGCGTTCAGCAGATCAACACGCTACGTTGATTTGTTGGGTCTAAAAGTAAGAGCCAATCACGTTCGATTGCTACTAAGCGGTTTGTTCCGCTGAACGCGCCCAATATTGTGTTCGGGGAGCGCGCTTTTAGCGCTAATAGCTTTTTCGAACGCACACAGAATGTGATTGGTTCTTATCTTTGGATCTAACCAATCATATTTATGCTGGGTCTACAATACAAGTCGCAATGTCGTGAGTCGCAAGAATTAACCAATCACAGTCAATTGGTCAATTCTTGCGACTCACAACTTTGCAACTCGCATTGTAGACCCAGCATTAATTGTTACTTAGCTGCTCATCCACGGTTTATATATATTAAGCAGGGAACACAGACTTTTACATAACGCATAATGGCCGGTATTCATAGTCAGATTTTATATTTAAGACCGTCTTAAGGTTATTCTACATAGAAGTCGTAGTCGTGAGTTGTAAGAAATTGACCAATCACATTCGTAGTTGAGGAGAATATTCAATCTGTGATTGGTCAATTTCTTACAACTCACGACTACGACCCCTATGTAGAAAGACCTTTAAGTACAATCTTAAGATGTTATGAATCAAATAAGATCCGATTATGAATACCGGCCAATGTGTAAGCATAAGAAAATTGATTGATCTATTTCTTTATGCACATGTATATGGACCAATCAATTTTTTTATGCTTACGCATTATGCGTTATGCAAAAGTCTGTTCCCCGCTTTATACACAATTTCTTTTCTTATACGATCGGTAACATTATCGACGATACGCGAAATGGAATTATCGATTGGGATTGTTCATAGTAATATCATGATTTATTTGGTTTATGGTGGTGTAGATTTAGATAGATAGAGACTTTATGTCAGTGAAGCGATTCACGTCAGTGAAGCTATAACCGTGTTTCTTGATAAAGAAATATATAATAAAAAGAGAAGTAAACTTGTATAGTAATTTGGTAAGTATTAACAATAATTTACAAGTCAAGTATTTTCTGTTTCTTTTAGCTTATAGATTTATGTGTTTAATAGGATTTCTTGAATCGGGCACCGCCGTGTGTGGATTCATAATACGCAATTCTGTGTTTGTGTGCCTCGAGGTATGTTATACATATTAATGTTATATATAACAAAATGTTTACTTTTTTTACAAACATTGGTTAACTTTTTACTTTAGGTTAATTCATTCTTCGTCTCTTTCTAAAAAGGACGTTTTAGAAAGAGACAAAGGGCTGGTTGTTCCAGCCTGTTACTAAACTATCTAATAGTTAAATCATATATGTCTTTGTTTATCCTTTACATTGGACAAAGATAGACATGTGATTTAACTATCAGGTAGCTTACCAAGAGGTTGGAACATCCGGCCCAAAGAGTTAACCGATGTTTGTGAAATTGTATTTTTATATGTAGAACAAGAAATCGATTGTTGTGAAAAAAGGAGAAGAAATTATTTCAACATGTAAATGCACTCTATTTTGCAAAATATCAAAACAAAATTTAAAATTTCAGGAAATTCTTAACGAAAGATAGCTTTATTATGTTTTGGAAAGGTTTTCAAGTCAGCTACAAAAATTTGATTTAAAAGAAATTGGAGGATACTTTCATGTAATCTTCAAATAACTATCCAAGATCAATCAAATCAATGACACTATTTTATGTTCCCCTTAAAGTCACATTTTTCTTTAAAATGCTTTGTTTCTGATATTATGGTGTGTGTGTGGGTGTATTTGTGTATATGTATGTGTGTGTATGTATGCATACAGGTATGTGTGTATGTATATATGTGCATAATTCTACATATATCGTTAGTTATTATTGTCACACAAAGCTTACAATATTTTGTATAACGATTCAGTTTCTAAAAAACAAATACATTTGTACTAAACAATTATAATTTACATTTTTATTGGTAAGTGGAATAGAATAATATTTATTGAGTAATATTATATTTTATTAAATAATAAATAGTTGCGATCCGTTGGAATTGCAATATTTTTTTGAAAACATTTGAGTTGGTAATTAATTGTATTGTCATGCGATATTTGGAATATTTTTATAACCATTGACATATATTTGAAGTTACCAATATTTATTTATATTATATAATTATTATTTTACTTGAAAACAAAAATATTAAATATAATTTAAAGTTTATCAATCAAGATACACATTTGTAAATATTAAACTTATTTTCTTACAATATGTATATATATATATATATATATATATATATATATATATAACTTATTATTAATAAGATTTCATCACAAAATGATCTCACAATATTATTATAATAGATTCCGAAATATTTTACACTAAAATATATATCAATAATTATAAAGGTGTTCCAAATATTGCGTGATAATAAAAAATGGAAACTTCTTAAATCAATTATTCTTACAAGATAAAATTATAGTCTCGTTATCTTGAAATTCCAGTATCTTTTTAAAATAAGAGTAAAGTATCAGTTAAAATACAGATAGCGAATTGGTTTTAGTCTTAAAATGTTCCGCAATTTATGTACTTTTAAAATATGCACAATGAGATTTCCATGTTTATCCCCTTCAGCCAATCCGAACGTGAGTATCCCATACGTACAAGAGTAAAGTACCAGTTAAAATACAGATAGCAAATTGGTTTTAGTCTTAAAATGTTCCACAATTTATGTGCTTTTAAAATATGCACAATGAGATTTCCATGTTTATCTCCTTTAGCCAATCCGAACGTGAGTACCCCATATGTACAAGAGTAAAGTACCAGTTAAAATACAGATAGCAAATTGGTTTCAGTCTTAAAATGTTACATAATTTATGTGCTTTTAAAATATGCACAATGAGATTTTCGTGCTTATCCTCTTCAGCGGATCCAAATGTGAACATCCCCCATACGTACAAGAGTAAAGTACCATACTAGTTAAAATACAGATAGCGATTTGGTTTTTGTCTTAAAATGTTCCTTAATTTATGTGCTTTTGAAATATGCACAATGAAATTTTGGTGCTCATCCCCTTCGGCTGGTATTCTTGTAAGTATGGTGGTGCTCACGTTCGGGGAGATTTATCGATCAAAAGAGATGAGCACAAAAATATCATTGTGCATATTTCGAAAGCATATGAATTAAGGAACATTTTAAGACAAAAACAAATTCGCTATCTGTATTTTAACTGGTACTTTACTCTTGTACATATGGGATGTTCATGCTCAGGTCGATCAAAGGGGATAAGCACAAAAATTTCATTGTGCATGTTTCGACAACATATTAATCGAGAAACATTTTAAGATTAACTAATACTTTATTCTTATATCAATAGTATATTTTTTAAACTATTATAGATAGACTAATTTTGTTTGAGGCATTTAAAAGCATATAAAAAGCACATAATTCTAGCATATTGAGTCTTTTATTTTATGTGTAATTTTAATGAATGGGGATACTATAGCTTACATTAAGCCAGCACATCCAATTTCAATTGTGATTTTCTGTGAAACCGCTCAAACACAAAAATCGTGAATAGAGTACATAATTAGCAGATAAAGAGCACTTAATTTCTGCATATGTGTTTATCTATTTACTAGTCTCAGTTTGGTCGTAGGTAGTGATGCCGTTACGTCACCTTGAATGTTTTAAATGGAAATTCCCACTTTTTATTGCGTATTTTAAATTTTGTATTTTTTAATAAAAAATATGAAATATTTTGTAAAGTATTTACTTTTCAATTTACTTTAATACTTTTGTACGCAGAATAATGTAAAAAATCGATTGTTGAAAAAGAAATAGACAAAATTATTTCATAAAATTTGATTGCATTTTGTAGACGTATTAATATTATTATTCGATTTCTTTCATTACTTTATGAGATATTTTATATTTTATTTTATTTATTGTCCATTTTGAAAAAAATTACAAAATGGATTTTGTTTTGTATACAATAGGATTTACAAGGATTCCAGAAGAATTCTCTGTAAGAGAATTTTAATAGGGTAAGTATTTTTTTTTTCATTACTTTTTACTTTTACATAAAACTGCTGTATCTGTATAGAACGAGTGTTGTGTGCGGATACAAAGGTGCTGTGCGCCTACAAAGAACGGGTGCTGTGCGCCTAAAAAAAACGGGTGCTGTGCGCCTCCAAAGAACGGGTGCTGTGCGCCTACAAGAAACGGGTGCTGTGCGCCTACAAGAAACGGGTGCTGTGCGCCTGCAAGAAACGGCTGCTGTGCGCCTAAAAAAAACGGGTGCTGTGCGCCTCCAAAGAACGGGTGCTGTGCGCCTGCAAGAAACGGCTGCTGTGCGCCTAAAAAAAACGGGTGCTGTGCGCCTCCAAAGAACGGGTGCTGTGCGCCTGCAAGAAACGGCTGCTGTGCGCCTAAAAAAAAACGGGTGCTGTGCGCCTCCAAAGAACGGGTGCTGTGCGCCTAAAAAAAACGGGTGCTGTGCGCCTCCAAAGAACGGGTGCTGTGCGCCTGCAAGAAACGGCTGCTGTGCGCCTAAAAAAAAACGGGTGCTGTGCGCCTCCAAAGAACGGGTGCTGTGCGCCTGCAAGGAACTGGTGCTGTGCGCCTGTAAGGAACGGGTGCTGTGCGCTTGCGAAAAAGGCTGCTAGACATTTTTTAATTCGCTCATTTTTAATAAAATGTCGGTGAAAAAGAATATTACTTTACGGCCTGTTGAAAGAGATATAATTAGCAGAGGCGAATGGCTTACGGATGCTCATATGGATCATTTCCACCAACTTTTAATTAATTGTTCGGACTATAGACCTGTCGGAACATGGCGAATACAATTGCCTGATACGATTCAACCTGTATCGCAAGATAAGAAACACATTCAAATATTGTATAGTTCGTCACATTGGGTGTGTAGTTATTATGACAGAAAAAATATATTTATATATGATTCCTTAAATAATAAAACATTGCATGAAGATCATAAGCGATTCTTGGAAAGATTATTTCCAACATATGACTTTGAAAAACATCCCGTCAAATTTCCTACTGTGCAACATCAACCGAACAGTAGCGATTGTGGTGTTTTTGCTATAGCTTTTGCTACTTCATTGTTATTTAATATTAAACCTGATAAAGTAAAGTATGAACATGAGTCTATGTCTATGCGTTTACATTTGATAAAAATTTTGGAAAATAATGTTATTGAACATTTTCCTCAGGATTTGCAATGTGCTAATCCTCAAAAAGTACTTCCATTAGCAGTGATAAGAGCTAGAGAGGCTAAAGCGACTGCTCAACGTATGAGAAGACATTTTGAAAGTAACTACGCTAAAGAATGTCGGACAGAAAAACAGGATTTAGAAAATTGCGCTACAAAGCAGCAACGATGCAAACAAAATTTACCAAATAATCGTGCTCAAGATTCACAATGTGCTATTTCTCAAAAAGTATCTTCATTAGCGATAATAAAAGCGACAGAAACTGAAGCGATTGCTAAAAGTGCAAAGACACATTTTGAAAGTAATTATGCTATAAAATCTCCTGCAGAGCAACAGGATTTAAACAAACGCGCTATTATAAAGCGACAGCGATCCAAACAGAATTTAGAAAAGAAAGTAATTTTAAAGCTTAAAGAAAAAAATATAATTATTCGAGGCCAATGGATTACGGACGATCATATGGAATTTTTCCATGCACTTTTGCGAAGTTGTTCAGATTATGAACCTGTCGAAACATGGCGAATTCAATTGCCTCAATTTATTCAACGTATACCAGAAGATAGGAAACATATACAAATATTACACAGTTCGTCAGCTCCATTAAATTGCACAGATCCAAAACTTAAAAATATAAATGGACATTGGGTATGTAGTTATTACGATACAACAAAAATATATATCTATGATTCACTAAATAAAAAAGAATTGCACGAACATCACGAGGTATTCTTGAGAAAATTATTTCCAACATACGACTTTGAGAAACATCCTGTCGAATTTCCTACTGTGCAATATCAACCAAACTATAATGATTGCGGAGTTTTTGCTATAGCTTTTGCGATTTCATTATTGTTTGATATTAAACCTGACGAAGTTAGATATGATCATACAGCAATGCGTTCACATTTGTTGAAGATTTTCGAATCGAATACAATTGAACATTTTCCTCAAGTTTCACAAAGTAATGCTCAGACAGTGCTTCCATTAGCAGTAATAAGAGATAGAGAGGCTAAAGCGACTGCTCTACGTATAAATAGACATTTATCTCAGAAAGATTCTTGTGAAAACATTATTAGTAATACTGGAAATAATTGCGCTAAGAAACGTTGTCGAGAGGAACAGGACTCGTCAGAAAATGATCGTGCTAAAAAACGACGTCGATATCAAAATTCAGAAAACAATTGTGTTAATAATACTAAAATTAATCGCGCTAAGAAACGTTGTCGAGAGAAACAAGATTCGTTAGAAAATGATTGTGCTAAAAAACGTCGATATCAGAATTCAGAAGACAATCGTGTTAAAAGACGACGTTATTATAAAGACAACTTAGCAAATAATCGCCTTAATAAGCGAAAATATCTTATACACTCTCAGCAAGGACGAGATAGACAAAGAAAATATTATCTTACACATTCTCAGCAAGAACGAGATAGACAAAGAAAATATTCTCAGGAAAAACGAGATAGACAAAGAAAATATTATCTTACACATTCTCAGCAAGAACGAGATAGACAAAGAAAATATTCTCAGCAAAAACGATATAAACAAAGAAAATATTATCTTATACATTCTCAGCAAGAACGAGATAGACAAAGAAAATATTCTGATCGTAAATGGCTTTACAATAAGCGATATTATGAGAGAAAGAATTCTAAATACGTACCTGCGAACAAAAATCGCGATATTGCCAAAAATATTACTAAAAAATATGCAAAGTTTTGGTCACAAAATTATATAATACAATTTCATCCTGTGGCAGTTGAAGATATTGAAAAGAAACTTAATATTAAAAATCATATTGAAAGACGATTAGAAGCCGAAAGAATCGTACGTTGGTGTATGCATATTCGACACAGTTTTGTCCGCAATATCAAAAAAATATTAGCTTCACTTAAAAAGAAATCAGAAGCGTGTTTAACTCAAGCCGAAAAATGCTATACAATTGACGATAAAAAATGTGCGTTATGTGGCATATCGCGACATACAGCTTCGTCTGAAAATTATTTTATCGACACATATGATAAAATTACTTCATCACAACCTTTGATAATGAACGTAGAAGGTCAAGCTATGAATGTATTACCTTTGCGGCAGGCAAAACGAGCAAAAAAATCATGGGTATGTGATACCTTGTGTAAAATTAATGATAATCCGTCTTTAATCGATCGTTATGGGAAATTTCTTCAAACGATACGTACATGTACTTTAAAGAAAATACCACAGTTGCTGCAAAAGATTTATACATGTACAATAACAAATTCGAATAAAAAAGGTCACACACATGCTTGTTACATTGATACGAAACTTTGCAAAGGGATGTTTCTTTCTGTTCAACTGTTATCACCTCATTTTCCAAATGTGAGATATATTAAACGTTTAACTTATCAAATGACAAGTTTGTATCGGAAAATGTTAAATCTGGAGAAGGCTTTAACTTCCGCTGATGTAGACACATTAAACGAAATTATAACTTTGGAACAAGAAAAAGCAAATATGTACAAACATCAGCAGAGTAGTACTATTTTGAGTGATGACGATATCATTTCTCGCTATAGCAACGCATTTAAGGCTTTTACCAAACGCTGCATGGACACACCTCGATATGTTTGTGCATCATGTGAGAGACTTTGTTATAAGAGAAGTGTCTCTGAAATTAATAAGCTTAAAACGAAATTAGATATTCCAATTTGGAGAGATTTAATGGCGCATTTAAAAAGACATAACATTACCCCACAATACATATGTCGTTATTGTGCAGGAAAATTTCATAACGGATTAATGCCTGCGTATTGCGTTTTAAATAATCGATTTGTACAAGATACACCCGAAGAAATATCATCTCTCAACACGTTTGAAAAAATTTTTATACAAAGAGCTAAAGCTTTTCAAACTGTTGTTAAAATGGGAACTGTTATTAACAAAAAACTGCCTCATAGAAATATGGTACAAAAAGTGAAAGGTAGAACGTTTCATTTACCATTACCTTTACAAGAGACATGGAACAAATTATGTTCCGATGCTGATCCAATTAATAAAAATCATGAAATGTACTTCGTACGTGTTAGAGGTGTTCCGACAAAATCAAAAATTGTTTGGGAGGAATACGTAGATCGTAAAAAGGTACACAAGGCTTTAACATGGCTCAAACGTAACAATCCTTTTTACAATAATATAAAACTCTCAGAAACTCACGATGGATTATGTTTAGAGAAACTGGATAATAATGAATTTGAAGCACAAGAGACGGAAAATGATAGTGAATCTGTTTCGAATGACGAACAAGAATTGAGCCCAAAAGTTCCAATGGAAGAAACAAAAAATAACGTAGACACTATTTTATCGAATGACGAACAAGAATTGAGTTCAAAAGTTCCAATGGAAGAAACAAAAAATAACGTAGACGCTACTTCAAATAATCAGCGTGAGGCAATGTTAACCCAGGTTCTTGACGAAAGTCAAGATAGTTATTACGAGCAATACACTATTTATCCTTTATATGAAAAAAAATCATGTGAAAGGGATACCACCTTATATCAAATGTTAAAAGTTCAAGATTCGCCCTTGGACAATCGTGAGAAAACTTTAGATCTATTGTGTTTTCCAGATTTATTTCCTTTTGGTGTTAATGGACAACACGAAACTAGACAGGTTAAACTTCACACCCATGAATTTATTAAATGTTGTTTGACATCCAAACATTCACAATTTAGATTAAGTACACAATACTTATTTTTCTTGTTGAATGATGCGAATAATCGTCAATTAAGTCGTGGTATTTATCACAAATTGTATACAACTGATTCACGAGAACGTTATACGGCTAAAGAATATTTACAAGCATTGGAGAAAGGTGATTTGGAATCTGACTTGAGTTCGATATTTTCCACTCTAAGAAATACGGAACAATACTGGCGTAGACCAAGAAATGATTTAAATTGTATGACGCAACATTTCGGACCTGCGACATGGTTCTTTACAGTTAGTCCTGGTGAATGGATGTGGACTGATTTAGGTGAATATATTCGTCAAGTAAATGGATGGCCTAACGATTCGACGCCCATTAGTGTACTCGTTGCGAAAGATCCCGTGTCGACGTCGAGGTTTCTTGATAATAAATTCAAAGCGCTGCTTGATTTTATTTGTTCCAAAGATCACCCGATCGGAGAAGTAACACATTACTTCTGGCGACGAGAATACCAAGGTAGAGGTATACAACATTTTCATTTATTAATTTGGATTAAAGACGCGCCAATTATCGGTAAATCTTCTGTTGAAGAGGTTTCTGAATTTATTTTGCAACATATAAGTTGTAAAATGCCAGATCCAAAAATTTCACCATTGTTACACAGGCGAGTCGATATGTATCAACGACACAAAGATAACGCTTATTGTCTTCGTTCTAAAAAAGTAGGACGTTCTAAAAAAACGACTCGCGTCTGTCGTTTTGGATTTCCTCGTCCAGTTACAGACACGTTGATTATAAGAGATGTCATAAGTTCGATAGCAGGTAGGAGACGATTAAAACATAGAAGTAGGCTTTATGACCTTCCTCGAACGGATGCTGAAACCACTATAAATGATTATAATCCTATCCTTCTTACTGCATGGGAAGGAAATATGGATATACAATTTATCGGTGAAAAATCATCGCTGCTTACTTGGTATATTACTAAGTATGTAAATAAGCCAGGAAAAAGTGAAATAGCTGATGTTATCTTTGATAGTATAAATAACAAAAACGTATCATTGGCGAGCCGTCTTTGGAAGATTGCTAATCGAGCCATGAGTAATAGGGAATGTGGAGCTCTTGAAGCTGCTGATACATTGCTAGGTATTCCTTTATATGGGACTGATCGAAATACGTCTATTAGATGGTTAGATGTTAATCCGAACCGACGTAGAAAAGTTAAAACTTGTAAGGAAATTGAAGCTCTCGATGGAGATTCCACAGACATATTTTGTCCATCTATAATAGATGATCATTATCCACGGAGACCGAAAGAACTTGAATCCTTGTGCTTGTATGAATTTGCACAGCAATATGATATTACGAAAATTAAACCACGAAGTAAACATATTGAATACTACAAGATGAATAATGGTTATTATCTGAAACGGCGACAGCGTGACTATCTTATTAATCACTATAGATATAAAGTCGATACGCAGCCGGAAAATTATTTCTTTTCATTACTGCTTTTGTTCAAGCCATGGCGAAAACTGGAAGATCTTAAAAATGGATGTGATACCTATGCAGAAGCGTTTCACGAGGGAAAGTTAGATCTTGAGAAAGCATTCGAGTATCGTGAAAAATTAGAGGAATTCCAAAAAGCATTAGAAACTGCGAAGCAATTAGTTCAAGAACGTTTAGATGATTTGGAAAAACAGCACGAGTCTCAAGATGATCCTGATAATCCAATAGGTGTTCAAAATATTGAGGCTGGTGAAGCGATGCAAGATTTTAAGGATCTTGGTGAAAAATTAGATCGGGAAATCAATGTATCTGAAATGATTTCAAATCTGAACGCAGATCAAAGAAGAGTATTTGACGATGTGATCGACACCGTAACATCGCCGGATAATAAACAATTACTAAAATTCGTTAGCGGAGAAGGAGGTACTGGTAAAAGTTTCATAATTAAAACAATTAAATGCTGGATAAAACAAAATCTCAACAAGGATACCGTTGTAGCAGCACCTACTGGTATAGCAGCGTTCAATATCGATGCTTTGACAACTCACAGAGTGTGGCAGTTACCCGTTCAACATGGTGATACTCCCAAGTATACACAATTATCTGATCACGTTTTGAAAGTTTTACGGGCAGAATTCAAAGATGTTATTCTTATTATAATTGATGAAGTGTCAATGATATCTAATTTAACTTTAGCGTATATACATTTACGATTATCTCAAATATTCGATACCACTGACGATGGTTGGTTTGGTCAAAAGCATATTCTTTTATTTGGAGATCTGCTTCAATTACCTCCTGTACGTGAAGATTTTGTTTTTGTTCAATTATCAAAGAAAGAAATTGGTAAATATATGGGCTGTATGGCGGTTCCAAATTTGTGGAAAAATTTTAAATATGACGAATTAACAATCAATATGCGCCAGCAAGGAGATGAATCTTATCGTGAATTACTTTCGAGAGTTCGTATTGGTTTATTGACAAAATCTGATTTTGAGATTCTCGAAAAAAGAAAAATTTCTTTTAAAGGCGAGTCTTTCGAAACAAGATTATACGAATTATGTAATTTTATTGATAATTTGCCATCTGATACCGTTTGTTTACTGCCTACTTGTCATATGTGCGATGTTCTTAACACTGCAATGTTAAGTCGTATTGCTTCGAAAGAAATATTATTAATTGCTGAAGATACGTTTGAATGTGATAAATATATAAAAAAGAAAGTACAAAAGAAATTGACGGATAACGATGAAGATAATACTAGAACAGCTGGACTTTCAAGAAAAATTACAGTTAAAATTGGAGCTAAAGTCATGATAAGACGCAATATTGATGTCACTTTGGGCCTTGTAAATGGTACAATTGCTACAGTTATTTCTGTTGTGCAGGATACTGATTATGTAGAAAAGATAAAACTTCTTTTACCGTCTGGTTCGGAGTATTTTATTGAAAGAGTAAGTGTCAAGTTTGAAGTAATGGATAAAGCGTATGTTATTAGAAAACAATTTCCATTATCTTTGAGTTATGGCATCACCATTCATAAAAGCCAAGGATTAAGCTTGGAAAACGCTGTTATAGATATAGGTAATTCTGTATTTTGTCATGGTCAAGCATATGTTGCGTTATCCCGAGTAAAAACTGCGGGTGGATTGCATTTAATTAATTTTGATCCGTTATCTATAACAGCTAGTGATAGAGCTATTACCGAATATAATCGGCTAAGAGGACCACAAGCACAAATGATTACTACTTCAAAACAACGTTTTCGAAAAGTAAAAGATGTTCCGTGGACATTGTCGAAAAGAATTGCTTCCGTTCAAGAGTCAGATCAACAAGAAGCTCGACAAAGTACTGCTTGGAAGATACGTGCTTTTGAAAATACAAATAAAGATTCGCACTGTGCAAATGCAGTATTACAATGCTTATTGCATTTCAGTATTATTAGAAAAAAGTTGCTTAATATTGATAAACAAGATGATTTAAGTAAATTAGCACAGCGATATGAAAGTAATATGAAAAATTTGAACACTGATGCGATATGGAAAAGTTTAGAAGAATACTTATCGATTAAACGAGATGCCGTCGAATTTCTCACTGCTATTTGTACAAAATATGATTATGTCAGAAATCTGGTAGAGCATCAAGTTACTTGTACTAGTCGGTGCAAATTGTGTGGTAATACAAAAGTTATTATTACTGATAACAATATAGTTGTCCCAATTTCTATTGAAAATTTGAAGAAAAAATGTGATCTTAATGATTTATTAAAGACTACATTTTCACATTGGTGTCAATCACATGACAAATCATGCGAACATTGTGCGGGAAATAATATAATGTTTAAAAATGAATTAACGTTGACAAAAGAAATAGTTATTATTCATTTAGTTTTGTTTTCGTTACAAGATAATAAAGTAATAAAAATACCACAGAAATTTAATTTAAATGGCGTATCAACAGCTAAGGTGTCAATAGCTAAAGAGCGGTATAAAGTAATGAATGCTATATTTCATGATGGTTCGTGTATTGAGAATGGCTATTATGCAAGTATGTGTAGAGAAGGGACATCTTGGATTAAAATTGATGAGAAAGATAAAATGATTAAAAAGGAACGATGGCCTGCAGGTGCTACAAATATTTATATATTATTTTTACAAAAACTTGATAATAAAAATTAAGCAACTATTATCAAATATAGATACACATTTTACATAAAAACAATGTCCAGCAATGTATTTTCATGATTAGCAGTGATATTCTAAATTTAGCATTAATCACGTTAGATTACGATCATGTCTTGTATTGCAAAATTAGAAATAATAGTCTGTAATACCTTTAGCTTTACAATCTGTACATATTCTTTGTAAGATATACTCTTTATAAGATACGTAACACTACAAAATGCATATCAGTACAAAATTACCTTTTTCAAAATACACAATTTCAAAATACACAATACAGAATGTCTCAAAAAGTTTGGGATTATTTTTGTGCGCAGATAAAATGAAATAAACTTGTGAGTTGAAAAGTTCTCTATTTTGCATTTTTTATTAATATTTTGACTCCCCGCAGGGTTGCAAGGCGTTTTGTAGGGACGTTCCCAACCCTCTATTCCAATATTACCCTTCTCCTCTCACTTAACCCTTTGGACCAACGGCTTAATGTCTCTTTCCGAAAGACGGAGCCCAGTTTGCTCCGCACAAGAGCCTATTTTGCACGGAGGGCGCAGCTTTCGGAAAAAACTTTCCATGTTTACATGGCTCTAGTGGACTCGAACCTGGTTCCTCAGATTACGAGTCTGGCGCTCTACCACTAGATCACACTGCCGCCTACACATACATATATATATATATATATATATATATATATATATATATATATATATTATAAGCAAAATAAAATAACGATTGGGTTGGTGGGCTATTTCTTGTAAAATATATCTCATTCATTGCAAACAAGTTTATAAGATTTTCGAATCACAATAAAGGTATTATTGGAAAAATGAAGATTATAATAATATTAAACAGATCGTATTATACAAATAAATATTTAAATAATTAGTAAGAAAATATTTTAATACAAATAAATATTGTAAGTAGTTAGTTATTAAAATTGTTAGTTTAAACTTAATTAGTGTTGCTAAACCGATGTGTTAATCTCTTGCATGTCGTGTGTGTGTGTGTATGTGTGTGTCTCTCTCTCTCTCTCGTGCGTGTGTGTGTGTGTATAAAAAAATTAGATTTAAGCATAGAATGTAAGTAGCATAGAATTTCGGCGATTTTTATTATGTTGTTTAGATTATAAGAAATTAGGGAAATTAACATATTCGGTTTAGCAACGCCAATTCAGTTTAGTAGCAGTCAAGTGTTTTAAAAGATATTTATTTGTATTTAATATTTCTTTATATTTAAGTATATTTATTTGTATTTTTACAATGTCTGATTAATACTATTATCTATTTCATTATTTTCAGTCATATTGCGGAGCAAACAACATATAAAATAGACCATCGTTTTGATAATTGTACAAAAGACGATGGGGGTGGTGGTGGGATTTTTATTTTATTATAATAAAATAGACCATCAAATTTTAAAAACTAAACGCCAATACGGTCCGCGCTTGATGTAAGTAGCCTAATAATTGATATCTCTATGTAGAACATATGCATTCTGCATATGTATTTTTCAAAATTAAGCTGTCTTCAAGTCTGGCAAACCAAGCTGTCGCACAGCTACGATAATTTGGAAAAATACATATGCGGAATAGATATGTTCTAAATAGAGATATCAATTAGTTAGGCTACTTACATCAAGCGCGGACCGTATTGGCGTTTAGTTCTTAAGACGATGGGGATGGTGGTTAGATTTTCATTTTATTATAATAAAATAGACCATCGTTTTCATATTGTTAAGTTGTAATTACAAAAGACGATGGGGGTGGTGGTGGGATTTTTATTATAATAAAATAGACCATCGTTTTCATATTTTTAAATTATATAAAATAGACCATCAAATTTTAATTTTAAAAACTAAACGCCAATACGGTCCGCGCTTGATGTAAGTAGCCTAATAATTGATATCTCTATGTAGAACATATGCATTCTGCATGTGTATTTTTCAAAATTAAGCTGTCTTCAAGTCTGACAAACCAAGCTGTCGCACAGCTACGATAATTTGGAAAAATACATATGCGGAATAGATATGTTCTAAATAGAGATATCAATTAGTTAGGCTACTTACATCAAGCGCGGACCGTATTGGCGTTTAGTTCTTAAGACGATGGGGATGTGGTGGTTAGATTTTCATTTTATTATAATAAAATAGACCATCGTTTTCATCTTGTTAAGTTGTAATTACAAAAGACGATGGGGGTGGTGGTGGGATTTTTATTATAATAAAATAGACCATCGTTTTCATATTTTTAAATTATATAAAATAGACCATCAAATTTTAATTTTAAAAACTAAACGCCAATACGGTCCGCGCTTCATGTAAGCAGCCTAATTGATATCTCTATGTAGAACATATGCATTCTGCATATGTATTTTTCAAAATTAAGCTGTTTTAAGTCTGGCAAACCAAGTTGCCGCACAGCTACGATAATTTGGGAAAATACATATGCGGAATGCATATTAATTTATATAGAAATATCAATTAGTTAGGCTGCTTACATTAAGCGCGGATTGTATTGGCGTTTAGTTCTTGAGACGATGGGGGTGGTGGTGGGATTTTCATTTTATTATAATAAAATAGACCATCGTTTTCATATTGTTAAGTTGTAATTACAAAAGACGATGGGGGTGGTGGTGGGATTTTTATTATAATAAAATAGACCATCGTTTTTATATTTTTAAATTATAATTACAAAAGACGATGGGGGTGGTGGTGGGATTTTTATTTTAATACAAATGAATACTACTAAAGTCATTTTTACGTGCATGCGTGCGTGTGTGTGTGTGTGTGTGTGTGTCTCTTTCTCTCTTTTGTGCGTGTATGTATGTGTATATAAAATCAAGTATATTGTTTGATTACGCTGAGTTGTATTTGTATTGTTTGATTACGCTGAGTTGTATTTGTATTCTATGTCGCAAAATATATATGTTATAAACATGTACTGTTTAATGCTTATATGATCCCTAATACTACAAAAAGAAATGATATCACAACAAAATTACCTTTTTAAAAAAAGGTAAAAAAAAGGCGTTAAGTATGTGGCGCGCAGCATGTTAGCTCGAAGAAAGTGGTTATATAAAAAAATCGAAGTATCTGTGTATCTCAAAAAATTGAAGTATCTGTGTATCTCAAAAAATTAAAGTATCTGTGTATATCTCAAAAAATCGAAGTATCTGTGTATACCTAAAAAAAACTGATGAGGTATTTTTATACTTCTAAAAAACCGATGTGGTATGTTTGTATTTTCACAAAAATAAATGATATCTATAAATTGCGTTAATTATAATCTCAAAAAATCGAAGTATCTGTGTATTTCACAAAAATAAATGATATCTATAAATTGCGTTAATTATAATCTCAAAAAATCGAAGTATCTGTGTATACCTAAAAAAAACTGATGAGATATTTTTATACTTCTAAAAAACCGATGTGGTATGTTTGTATTTTCACAAAAATAAATGATATCTATAAATTGCGTTAATTATAAAATGAATATATATTCTTCGGAAAATAACTGTTGTATTATTTTTAAAAAATATCTTTGTATTTAAGTGTCTTCTTACACAAGTCATAATAGCTTCATTTTTCCTTACAGCCATTATAATATAACCAAATTCCGTTACCTAACTCAACCCAAGTGTGATATGTATCTTTTTAAATAAATGTTTTCTTGATTGATCTTTAAATAAATCTTTAAATTGCGTTAATCAGAAAGAGAAGATACAATTACAAAATTTTTAATCCAACACAGGAATACAAGGTATTTAAATGCAAAGATGTTAATCGCAAAGATTAAAAACTGTTAAAGAAGTAACAATAAAAAATGCAAATATTTTATTGAAATAAAAAAAAATTTCGTACAAATACTTAACGCTGCTTTTTTACTCCATAACCACTTTCTTCGAGCTAACATGCTGCGCGTGTACTTGGCGCCTTTTTTTACCTTTTTTTAAAGAAGGTAATTTTGTTGTGACTGGAGTAAAAAAGCAGCGTTAAGTATTTGTACGAAATTTTTTTTTATTTCAATAAAATATTTGCATTTTTTATTGTTACTTCTTTAACAGTTTTTAATCTTTGCGATTAACATCTTTGCATTTAAATACCTTGTATTCCTGTGTTGGATTAAAAATTTTGTAATTGTATCTTCTCTTTCTGATTAACGCAATTTAAAGATTTATTTAAAGATCAATCAAGAAAACATTTATTTAAAAAGATACATATCACACTTGGGTTGAGTTAGGTAACGGAATTTGGTTATATTATAATGGCTGTAAGGAAAAATGAAGCTATTATGACTTGTGTAAGAAGACACTTAAATACAAAGATATTTTTTAAAAATAATACAACAGTTATTTTCCGAAGAATATATATTCATTTTATAATTAACGCAATTTATAGATATCATTTATTTTTGTGAAAATACAAACATACCACATCGGTTTTTTAGAAGTATAAAAATATCTCATCAGTTTTTTTTAGGTATACACAGATACTTCGATTTTTTGAGATTATAATTAACGCAATTTATAGATATCATTTATTTTTGTGAAATACACAGATACTTCGATTTTTTGAGATTATAATTAACGCAATTTATAGATATCATTTATTTTTGTGAAAATACAAACATACCACATCGGTTTTTTAGAAGTATAAAAATACCTCATCAGTTTTTTTTAGGTATACACAGATACTTCGATTTTTTGAGATATACACAGATACTTTAATTTTTTGAGATACACAGATACTTCAATTTTTTGAGATACACAGATACTTCGATTTTTTATATAACCACTTTCTTCGAGCTAACATGCTGCGCGCCACATACTTAACGCCTTTTTTTTACCTTTTTTTAAAAAGGTAATTTTGTTGTGATTGTACCAAACCCGGAGCACGAGGCCCGAACACACGAGGCACGAATCAGCCGGAAAAGACGAGCGGAACGACAGCGAGTACCAGCCAAGTCCTGTGCGTGGGCGCAGGGCTCAACAGAGTCTACAAACCATCCGAATCGGGGAGAAGGACGTCACCAGTCGCGTCGACACATCGAGCGACTACCATCTGATGCGCGTGGACCAGTATTTAGAACTGGGTTCACCAAACTACGATCCGGAAACCGAGGCTCTGAAGGGGCCAAAGAACGTGAAGATCCGCACCATAGGCCGCTGCAAAATTGACACGGTGGTCGATAAAGTAAACTATCCACTTACCTACCACATTGTCAACATCGACGACATTCCAGATCGCGTCATGATCGGTAGCGAAATATTAGACGTAGCCGAATTGCATATAAAAAAGAACGAGACGAAAGTAATAAAATTATCTGAAGGGGAAAATTCGATTCTCAACATAGAAGTAGAAAACGAAATAAAAAACGTAGAGATCGGGTTAGACGTGAACGTCGCATGTCGTAACGAAGTAAAAAGATTAGTAGATTCTTACAAACCGAATAAAACGATAGAGTCCGCCGATAAAATTAAGATTATTTTGAAAGATGAAAAGCCAATCTGACAAGGTCCGCGGAGACTTACAGAACGGGAAAAGCACGAAGTAGACGAACAAATCGGAAATTGGCTTGAGACAAGAATAATTAAACCGAGTTATTCAGAATTCGCGAGTCCGATAGTAGTTGCGCGCAAGAAAAACGGCGAAGCCAGAGTGTGCATAAATTTTCGAAATTTAAACAAAAAAATCGTGCGAGATCACTTTCCGTTGCCAATAATCGACGAGCATATAGACAAGCTGGTGAACGCGCGGGTCTTTAGCACGCTAGATTTACGAAACGGATTTTTTCACGTACGTGTAGACGAAGAAAGTTAAAAATATACGTCGTTCGTAACGCCGTCGGGACAATATGAGTTTCTCAGAGCTCCATTCGGTCTCTGCACATTGCCCACAGTATTTCAGCGATTTATTGTACACGCGTTCCGTGAATTGATCAAAGAAGGAATTGTTTGCGCATACTTGGACGATCTTGTAATTCCCGCGATAGACGAAAACGACGCCGTAGCTAAATTAAAGCGAGTATTAGAAGTTGCAGCGAGTAACGGACTTGAGATCAATTGGGGAAAATGTCAATTACTTTGCCGAACAATCGATATCTAGGATACGTTGTAGAGAACGGCGCGATCAAGCCGTCGTCGAATAAGACGTTAGCTCTAGTCAATTTTCCGAAACCAAAGACTATCAAGCAAATACAGAGTTTTCTAGGTTTGGCAGGCCACTTCCGAAAATTTATCGGAGGATATGCGAACATTGTGAGGCCGCTAACCGATGCATTGAAAGGTGGACGACAAGGCGCAATCACGCTGGACGACGACCAATGCGAAGTATTCAAGAAGCTGAAGCAAATACTCACGGAGCCGCCCGTCTTGCGTATTTACAACCCGAAATACGAAACAGAATTGCACACGGACGCCTCTCAAGAAGGATACGGAGCAATTCTCTTGCAACGCTGTCCAGACGAGACGATCGGCAGCTGCATCCAGTGCAGTATATGAGTCTCAAGACGACCGACGCAGAAAGAAATTATGCGAGCTACGACCTGGAGGTCCTAGCGGTGATAAAGGCTCTACGCAAATTTCGTGTATACTTACATGGGATATCATTCAAAATCGTTACAGATTGCTCAGCCTTCGAGAGTACGATGGAGAAGAAAGACATGATCCCGCGTATGGCTCGATGGGCATGTTTCTCACGGAATTCGACTACACGATTGAGCATCGGCCAGGCAAGAGGATGATGCACGTCGACGCGTTGAGCCGATATCCCGGAGTATACGCAATACGAAACGACTTTATCGAACGACTTAAAGAGCGCAAGAGACGGACGAACGAGTAAGATTGATACGATAGGCACTGTTGACCGGAAGCTACAAAGGCTACGTCGAGCATGACCTTCTGTATAAGACAAGCGAGACCGATAAACTATTGGTCATACCGAAGGGAATGCAAACCGAGGTCATACAGCGAGCCCATGAGATCGGACATTTGGGCGTTCGAAAAACCGAGAGCTTGATCTCTGACAAGTACTGGATCGACAAACTACGAGAGAAAATCGAATTCCATATACAGAATTGCATTCCGTGCATTCTAGGATCAAAAAAAGGAGGAAAACCCGAGGGATTTCTGAATCCCATCCCGAAGAAAGATTTGCCGCTGCAGACGCTTCATCTGGACCATTTAGGACCGTTGGAATCCACCAAGAAGAATTATCGCCATTTACTCGTCGCAGTAGATGCGTTCACAAAATTCACGTGGATTTTCCCGACAAATCCACCGGAACAAGCGAAGTACTGGACAAATTACGAATCATGCAACAAACATTCGGAAACCCGAGAAGAATAGTGACTGACAGGGGAACAGCATTCACGTCGAATGACTTCCAAGACTATTGCGAAAAAGAGACAATTCATCACACGCTGATAACGACAGGAATGCCGCGGGGCAACGGCCAAGTCGAGCGGATTAATCGGATCATCATTACCATCCTAACGAAGCTTTCAATCGAGAACCCATTGCATTGGTACAAGCATGTGAGCAAAGCGCAGCGTGCCATCAACTGCACACACCAACGCAGCATAGGAGTATCGCCGTTCGAGCTGCTAACGGGGACGAAGATGAGAACGAACGAGGAACCGCAACTGCAAGAAATCATCGAAGAGGAAATTGCAAACGCATTCGTCGAGGAAAGAGAAGAAATTCGAGCGAAAGCGAAGGAGCAAATACTGACCGTGCAGGAGGAGAATCGAAGAGGATTCGACAGAAAAAGGAAAGCCGCGAGGAAATACACCGTGGGAGATCTCGTCGGTATCCGCAGAACTCAGCTCGGACCAGGATTAAAGCTACAAGAAAAAACTCTGGGGCCATACCGGGTTACAGAAATAAATGCCAATGATCGTTACGAAGTAGAAAAAATCGATGGCAAAGGGCCTCAGAAAACAACGACCGCGGCCGACTCCATGAAGCCGTGGAAGAACTCACACGCCGAAGACTACGATTCAGAATCGTCTGGGGCAGACGATTATCAGGATGGCCGAGATGTAGGGACACCCGTTACGAGTACCGACAAGCGCGTGACGCGTTCGGACACACGAGCGTCGAGGCAGGCAGTCGGGGCTTTTCGCGAAAACTCGGCGAAGTAGAATAGGAGAAGTAGGGAGAGCGCGTGAGAGGCCGGCGAGGAGATAGGCGAGAGAGATAAGACGGCGGTCACGGCGAACAGTTCCCTATTGTAACACGTATCTATATTCTAAAATATATCCACCGTTATTGAACAGGCGTGCACCGTTTTTTCACCCAAATCCCACACTACTTATTACAAATCGAATATCAAAGTATCAGTTTTGTAGGAAATTTTATCAGCTTTAATTTTGATCTGATGAAATTTCTTCGTAAAATCAATAGAAAAGAAGATACATGCAAAAAACTAAATACAAATGCCACTTTTGCATAATTTCTTTAAAAAACACCACTTTTCGAAGGTTCTTTTTTTTAAAGAAATCATACCTTTCGATGAACTTATAGTGCTGCATTACTTTCACACACATATAAACTACTAAAAATAGGTGAAACTCAATTTTTAAAAAATTATTACACATATATTTTTAAATATATTATTAATTTCGTATAAAATTGTATTTTTCCTGAAATTTTTAAACAGCTGTAACTTGTTAACAAATGATCGTACGAAGATGAACCAAACGCCGTTTTAAAGATAATTTAATTCTCTTCAAAAAATGTAGAGAGACATTTTGACCTACAGCTAACCAAAAGTGACTTTTTTTGACAAAATCCACAAAAATGACAATTTTTCATGTTTATTAGCATTATCACACTACGCATATATCCAAAATGAGTTTGCATATACATCAAATTTTCGAAATTTAATTATCTTTCACTTTCATAAGATGTAATATTTGCGTTAAACTTACAGATGTTGAGTTACAAGCGGTTTTACCACTAAAAATCATACTCGAGGATCAATAATAAATGTTTTAAAAAATTCATATCTCTGTCAATATTGATCGTATCGAGAAAAATAAAAATGGAAATTGTTCGTAATTAAATTGTCTACAACTTTTATTTGAACTATTTTTTTGAAAGTAGTGACAAGACCCTCGAAATTAAAAAGAATAGGGAAAAGGCTGTAAGGGTCACACGCGGTTCTTCAAGCGTAGTCTCAAAGCAATTTTATTCACAGTAAAACAATCCGTACGTTTCGACTCTAATTCGAGTCATCCTCAGCAGTAATTCAAATTAGAATAAACGTTCTCCTTTATACATAGCAAGTTTGCTGTTTGGAAATTTACAGAAACTTACGACTACGACAGCCAAGTCTGTAAAATTAATTCACTGTAAAAATCCGGACAAGTTCACAAGTTCAGAAAACTTACCAAGTAGTCTGGAGAACAGATAAAACAATTAGTATGTGCCACACAAAGGCATGGTGAGAAATTATGTAAAGAGCGATCCGGAGATCCTGTCGCCTCGACAGTGTCGACAAGCAAACGATATGAAACCGTATAACACGCAGCAAGAAGTCTCAAGTCAAGAGTCGGTACAATAAATAAAAGTGTAGGTCAGAGACAAATAACAAAGGTAAAATCGATATCTAAGTACAAAATATTAAACGCTAATTCTACGAAGGGCAAAGACAGCTATAGGCATGTTTTTACAATTTGTCTAAAATAGAAATAGTATGCGTGGTGTAGAAACTCTGTGTCGGTTTGCGAGTTCAAACTGTTCTTTTGTAATTTTATATGTAGCATTTCAGAAACGAGTCGCTTAGATAAGAAGCTCTCTCTGTCAAGGATTTCCACATTTTCCCAATCAAAGTCGTGGTCAAAATTGATTCTATGCTCAGTTATGACAGATTGAGTTGCTGTATTTCTATTAATCAGATTACGATGTTCCGTAATTCTCGTTTTAGTTGTCTCAAAGTCTGCCCAACATATGTGGCGTCACAATTTTTACAGGAAATTTTATATACAACATGCTTGTTTGATTGGGTGGGGAGAATATCCTTCTGAACTCTAATGAACCTTTTCAATTTATTAAGACTAAAGAAAGACAAGTTAACATTCAGATCCTTTATCACACTTTTGAATTTCTCCGATATATTAGGAACATATGGTATAGTAAACCATGTACCCCGACCTTCTTCATTCGTAGGTGGAGGTACGTTCTGTTTCCTGGTACGTTTCTGGAGCAAAGATTTGATTCTCGTATTAACTATTTTTTTATTCGAGTCGCCATTTTCGAACTATCGATAAAAAATGCGCGACGCGCTCACGTGTTTTTCATTTGTCATGAAATACATATTATTTCAAAAAAATCTAGATCGACTGCAATTGGTCGTACAAATTTTTCTATAGACCTTTTTTGTGTAAAAGTTTCTACTACTACTTTCACGTCTTCACTTTTTCCCTTAATTGCGATACTTTTTGAATTATTGGCAAAAAATCAATTTTTGGGACTTTTTTTGCACCCCCATTTTTTGCTACGACAATGGTACGGGGGTGGGCTTTTAGTATCTTCATTACAACCCCCAAAAGACACACTTCCACGCTAGTTGCAGCGCTGGTAGTTTATTTCTTTTTCAAATGCTCATTTGACTGGGCTACTACGAGACGATCCACGACAGACTGCCTCGAGTAGCGGGCCTCTCGTTGGCTCCCCACCATGGCGCGCTACCCCCACTCCGCGGTCCTACTACGCCGCAGTGCCTGGCCGTGCCAGCTTTCTCTTTTGCCGATCACGTGATTTCCCCGTGCGAACGTTCTAGAATGTTCCCGGGGAAATTTCCATGGTTTTTCGCGTTCCGGAAGGTTCGCTCCCTTGATGCCGCTGCACCAGGTTTTCACTTTACAGGTATCGCTCGCCGCTGACGCCGACCTATGCGCACGCCTTAGAATACGCTCCCGTTAGTGTTCCCGGGCGACCTCCCCGTGAGGATGTCCGGGTGCATCGCAATGCGTCCGCCGTTGACGCCGTCCCTCTATGACGCTTGCCCACGGTCGACTCTATTCGGAACCGCGCTTTGTCCTCGTAGCGGACCCCTGGGGAAGGAGATCACGGACGGTCATCTATCTCCGCATCCCCGTTGCCGGAGCTCGACGCCGACCTTGTATGGCGCCCTCCCTAGGGCTCGTCCTTCAGTCAGGGAATACTTTTCCCTGGCGATGACGTCTGGTCTCGAATTCCCGACCTGGTCACCGGGTCTCGACGACGATCTGCCCCTGACGGTATACTAGGTCCCAATGTCGGTCAGGGACCACTATTACCTGCGGACGAGTCCCTGTCTCCTAACTTCCGAACCGGGTGTCGGATCTCGACGCTGATAGGCTATGATCGCTCTATGTGGCTCCTACTCAGGGATATGTAAGTTTTTGCGGAACCGCCGCGGTTTCTTATTTCGCGGACGCGTCGTCCGATCTCGAGAATACCCAGACGATACGTCTCTCACTTCACGGAACCGCGTCACGGGCGCTCTTTAACATGGAGATGGTGTGTGGCTCATTGCCGGGACTGTGCGCATTACGCGCCGATTTGCGCACCGAACAAATAAAGAAACCTGTAACTCTTGCTTGAGCCGTAAACAGAATCAAACTAGAATCGACGGTATATCAAACCTTAATATCTACAGAGCTATCGCTCGGCGATCTTCGTCGCTAACTTACTTCCTACGTATACCTACAACTATGCCTATACTATAATCGCGCCGGATGGGATTACTTAAATTATTGGAACTCTATTACTACTGAAAATAAAACATAAAGGACTTGATAATTTTATTATTTCCTCATCCTCGGGGCGCTTCTACTAACTTTTAATTTTACTGGGCCTACCCGCCGGCTCTGTTTATTGCGTTGCCATCGCGGCAATTGGTGCCTCGAATGGCGTCGGTGACTCCTCCGCTTGTCCTGCCAGTGGTAGGCTCGTCCCAACAATGGCAGCTGCCGACTGTACCCTGCGGAGGGCCATTCGGGTTGCCCCTTCACGCAAGGGCCGCGACTTGGAAGCGTGCGGTTGCATGTTCATCCACCCAGAGTGAGGTGCTGATAGAGGCTCTCAAAAGGTCCTCGTCGAGCTTCCTCACGCTCCATCTAGGAAAGCGAAGCTCTGCTTCCCTTCGGCGGGCCTAAACTTCCGGGGGGTGGCCGAGAAACTCATCTGGATGAATAGATGGTCAGACAACGTCTCTATTTCCTCGGCCACCCTCCAGTCCCGCACCCGGCGGGCGACAGAGGGGCTTGCCCACGACAAGTCAACAATGGACCCCCCCTGCCGCCTCACACAAGTTTGCACGTTGCCGGAGTTTAACAACGTGAGCCCCAGGCCCGCCATCCAATCCTCAAGTATCCCACCTCTTCTGTTGGCGGCCGGGGAGCCCCACAACGTCGACTTAGCGTTGAAATCCCCGGCCACCAATATTTGTCTACGTGCAAGTGGGATACTTTCTAGACAAGACCTTTAGGTTGTCTAAAACCCTCTCGAACGAGGCCGCGTCCACGCTAGGAGAAACGTATACTCCCGCTACGTAGACGCGGCCCCATTTCACGACTACGTATCTGTCCCCCGCCCCAAATTTGGAGCAGGGAACGGGATCACGCGTCTGCCTCCAAGTAATGGCCACCAAACCGCACTTGCTACCCGCCCACAGCGAGTGGTTCTGCAGCACCCGATGCGGTTCGGCGGCCACCCCCAGGCTGCAGCCCCGCTCCGCTATTGTGTGTAAGAACACGTCCTGCGAAGCGGGGCTGCGGTTTAGATTTGCCTGGAGGATACGCTGAGGGGCCATTAATAGAATTCAGATCCAAAGGCCTCCCCCTCCTTCTCTTTTCCTGCTCCTACTGAAGGCATAATCTCTTGCTGTGATCCCGACTCTGCTTGTCCGTTAACCTCGGGTGTTGCGTTGGGAATTGGCTCCGGCAGCGGGGTCAACTGCAACGACGCCAACTGTTCCTTCCCCACCTCGTCGTTTTCCTGTACTGTTACAGGATCCTGCATAGGGACTGATTGCGGCTGCAGCTGCTGCAACTGTTGCTGCTGGCCCGTTTGCTCCGTCGTGTCCCGTCACTTATTTCTCTTCCTGCGTTGGACTTTAGCTTTGGGTCTGTCTTTTTCTCTACTTTCCCGCTGCCCTCCGCATCAGAGGCCGTCCTTTTTCCAGTCTGCCTTCCTGGGATCGAGAGGTTCACTGCCTCTATGTTAGTGATCTTCGGTTGGGGACCAGAGGGTCCCGGTGCTGCGTCCACCTCCATCCTGGTGCCGTTTTCCGCCAGGGAAGGTCCCGGCTTAGCGGTACCCGCCATCGTTCGCGGCTTGTCCTTTTTCTTCGCGGAAGAACAAGCTTTTCCCCCACCCTGTGCCCCGCCGGTTTCCCCAAATCTGTACAGATGGGGCATTTGGGGGCGCTCTGCAGTCCGGGCCCGGTGGTGGTGTCTCCACACCGGTGTAGCACCGGGTACTGCGATCCACCTCGCTGGTGCATGTCGCTCTGACATGGCCCCCCTCCAAGCACCTAAAACATTGAAGGGGCCGCGCCTTGAGCGACTGCACCCTGGCGAGGAACCATCCAATCTGCAGCTTGCCACCCGCTCTTTGAATGGCGTTTACGGCTGCTAACGGACATCTCGCCCAAGCTGTGTAAAGTCCGTTCGGCCCTTTAGTGAGCGGACCGACTTGGACTTGCGCCGACGTGCAGCCACCCATTCCAGCGATGACTGACGCCAGCTCTTCCGCTGTGGCAGAATCCGCGAGATCGAGGATTCTTACCTCGCCCGTCTTTATGGGTCTGGATATTTTGACCCCTGGACAGCCTTCGATACTCTGGCCATTGGTCCGCTAATAGGTCGGCCTTGGCCGAGTTATCCATACCAGGGACTTCTATTATTAAAGCCCCGGTTTGGGCACGCTTCGGTTGAAGCCCGTTGTGAAACCCAGTTCACCTGGGTTTATTTTTGTACGGGCTTCATTGAGGAGTTCATTGTAGTTCCCCTCCAGGCTCGTGATTGTTATTGCCGCACTGCGCGGCAGCCTCTTCTTATTCTTCTTGCCATTGTTATCCACCTCCACAGTACACCTCGCCTGATTGGCCGGCTTAGTTGGCTTAGGTTGTAACCGGACACGGCTACATGAAGGCTCGTGATGCCATATATTACTGCCTTTTCACGGTCGCCACTCGGTTTAACCTTCAACCACCGAGAAGGGTGTGGTAAGTATCTCGCAAGTTATTCAATCAACTAATCTATTTTATTTTCAGGTTTCCGCTCCGGATGGATCATCACCGCAGCTGCCAGGATACCCGCTTCACCGCTGACCAGAATCCCCAACGATGGACTTCGATGGATTAACGCCGATGGACGATGCAGGTATTATAATAATTGAAATAATTCTTGAGATTTATTAATAATTAATTAAACAATTTATTCAATAATTAATTAACCCACACAGGTTGTTTACAAATTATCAATCGCCACGAACGGCCGCCCGTAATCTTCTCTTTAGTATCGTGAAGATTGACAGCACGCGATGCTAGAATATTCTAAGTACCGACGGTTCGAGAACGATGACAAGTTATTACGAAGAGCACATCCGCTCTTACGCCTAACGGCGCACAATAAATGATGTTAATGGTAACTGAGTACCTCTCGCTATCGTTGCTAGCGAGCACTTAACGCGTTACGCGGGCGTTACCGGTTGTTATGGATGACGGCGGCACTTCGAGAATGTTCGCGTGACTAGAATATTCTAAGTCCCGGCCTCTCTACTCGCGCGTGCAGCGTGTTACCGCTTGGACGATCCCCGATGTCTATCGGGCTCTGTCGCTCTCTCAAGCTCCCCACTATTTCGCGATGCCCCCATTCCGCGGCTCTTCCTTCGAGAACGTTCGCCTACGGCGTAGAAGATCACTCGATCCCCCGGTGCAAACGTTCTGGAAGGTTCTGGTGGAAACTTCCGCCACCAGTACATTCTCGAAGGGCCTCTCTCTCGGTGCCGCTGCACCAGGTTTCGACGTTTCCCCGATTTGGCTCCACGTCGACGTCCACCTATGCGCAGCCCTACGGGGAGGTCCCCGATCACGCTTCCGTGACCCTTCCTCGGAGAAGATGTCGGGTGACATCGAGGGTCTCGGCCGTTGACGCCGACCCTATAGCCGTGATCCTACCGACCTGGTATGCATACTCCGGTACCGCGTTCCCGGAGAAGATGCCCCTGGTTCTATTTCGCTCGCTCGCCTTCGGAGTTTGACGCCGACCCGATATTCGCGTTTACCAGGTGTCAACTCCGTCGCCTACGCCGACTCGTCTCGAAGACGACGCTCGTGTATCGTTTTCGCGTCCCGTCGTTCGGCCCTTGACGCCGACCTTATAGCTCCATCTCCCAGGTCCCGCGGTCCCGAATTTCCCGTTCTTCTCGGCGAATGTGGCTCTGTCGCAAGTTTCTAGGCGCGTTCGCGTACATTGACGCCAACCTATGGGCACGGCGTACCAGGTGCCAGCCGACGCGTCAGACCCATTTCGCCCTGCGGCGGACGTCCCGTTTCGCACTCTGCCAACGCCGAGTCACACTTTGACGACGACCTACGGGCGCTGTTTACCAGGTCCCGGAAAACGATTTCGACCGATTTCGCCTCGCAGCGGACGCGCCGTTTCGCTTCTTCCGAACGCCGAGTCGTACTTTGACGCGGACCCACTTGGGTGATGTACCGGGTGTCGCGGAACTATCTCGCGGAGGGATTACTCGAAGATTACGTGTGGCTCAGCTTTTATCATCGCGCTTACTCCGACCGATTCGCGCGTCAAACAAAACTACCACGCTTGAGCCAGCAGTTTATAAGGAAACAAAAAAGTTTTGAATCGGTCTCTTCCAATGTGCCGCTACCCGCGGAGGGCGACATATAAGCGGCCTTATCAGTCAACTTTAATACATTTATTCTAGGGGGATTATATATGGAACTTAC
>JASTWL010001520.1:0-34906 GCA_035220575.1 Temnothorax rugatulus | reverse complement strand
CCTGTCAGACGTACGCTAAAATACCGAAAACACCTCGTGCGCGACAACGCAAATCTGTTGATCCTGTTCAGGCAGGACGGCACCAATCTGCGACACGTGTACGACGATCACGTGAACATCGATATGTCGTACGAAGAGTTTCGCGCGTTCTGTCGCGAGTGCTGGCGACGCAACCTACGGTTTTCGCACGTGATAGACAAGGACAGCGCGTTGCGAGGCGGACGGTACAGACGGGGGGTCCACGACTCGCCGTGCTGTAGAGCCGATCAGTGCGCCTCGACGAACGACGCGAGCATGAGCGCGATCGCGGGGAGAGGACCGCGCGTGAGATAGCCAAGACGCGCGCCTCGATTCGCAGGAAGTACGCCGCTCTCAGGCCGGAAAAATGGAGAGCGAGATTCGCTCTGGAAAGAGGTACGAGCCTATCGTCAAACCTCTGAAACGGCTCGCCGACGATGTGGACGTAGGGTAAAGAGCCGGGCAAGTATGGACGACGACGACGACGGCTTTGCGCTGGCGAAAAAACTTAAAACGAAGGGGGGCGGAGGAAGGACAGCGAGAACGACGACTACGACGATGGTGGCGCCGACTTGGAAGGCGAATACGAGGAGGACGACGACGTATTTACGCCAATAAGAACAACGACGACCGGGGGGAATAGGGAAGTCGCGTCCGGCACGGTTGAGTTCGGCACCCGCGACGACGACGATCATGAGCTCAACGCCGATCCACGCCGATTCGGTCCGGTTTTGCCCAGGGAAGACGAGACCGTCTCGGAGACGACGACTCCACCTCCCGCGCTAGGGACGTCCGTGAGGGAGTCTCTCAGTACGGCGGAAGGTCGCGACTTTCTGCACAGCCGACTAGGACCGTTAGGCCGGGAATACGTGGGCGCTCTTCTGATCGGTGAGAGAAAAAAGGACATCGACAACGTCTACGGAGTGTATCTCGGCGAGAACGGCACGATGCTGGGCAACAAGCGATTCGACGTTGCCGCGGATGACTCCGTGATCGTCGACGGTGTGCGGTACAAGGGCACGCGCGGCCTGTACGAGTTGATCTTCATGCGAGCTCCCGACGCTAAGGCCTATACGGACAGAGACAAACGAACGTACAGGAGTATACTTTTCGCTACCAGCGCTCACAAACACGGTCGCGGCGCCGGCAAGAACGTCATGGGCAACAAGGGACACAAGTACAAAAATATAATAGCGCCGCTGTTGCTCCCGTCTGGCAAAGTTGGGACTAAAAAGGGTACCGGACTACCGTCGGCCATGCGACTGACCGACAAAGCGATCGATTACGTTCACTGGGACGATCCCAACGAGCTGGTCGATCGACTTCGACTGCTGGACGCTTCTCGTCGAGCCGGCAACGACGCTCACGACAACGAAATTCTGTCGATAATCGAGGAGCTTCGCGAGATCGGTCTCGTCATAAATTGATCGGTCGCGCGGTTCGCGACGGCAGTACGAATCGCGGCGCGCTCCCCGGCGCATCCCCGCGCGCGCGCGCGATGTCCGTGAACAAATTCGGCATGTCTCTGACGAATCGGAGCAGCGGCGACGGGATCGACGGTGCGTCCACGGTGAGATTGCGCTCCTCGATCGAGTCCCTGCGCAATTACACGCGCAACAACGCGCTCTTCGTGAGCGAGGATTTCTACGACGCGAGGGAGCGCAAGATACGGCGGGTAGCCGCGCCGGAGAACAGCGACGACGCGACGAACAAGAGCTACGTCGATGTCTGGATCGCGTATGCCAAGTTCGAGGCGATGAAAGATTTCAAAGACGAGATAGCGTCGGTGAGGAACGACGCGCTCAGTTTGAACGAGGATTCCTACGACGCGAAGGAGCGCAAGATGCGGCGGGTAGCCGATCCGCTGATCGAGACCGACGCGACGAACAAGAGATACGTCGATTTCGTGATCTATCGGCTGCAGAACAGCGCGCTCCGTTTGAATCGGGATTCCTACGACGCGAGGTGGCGCATTATACGAAACATAGCCGCGCCGGAGGAAAACGACGACGCGGCGAACAAGAGCTACGTGGATGAAGCGATCGGGCGGCTCAAGTTCGACGCAACCAGAGAATTGAGAGGCGGAATCGCGACGCTGAGGAACGAAGCGCTTCTCGTGCGCGAGAATTTCTACGACGCGAGGGGGCGCATGATACGACGCGTGGCCGGGCCGGAGGACGACGGCGACGCGGCGAACAGGAGCTACGTGGACGGAGCGATCGAGCGGCTCAGGAGCGTCGCGACCGAGGAGATCAGGAAGAACGACGCGACCGTGAAAGAACAGATAGCGACGGTGAGAAAGAACGCGGTCAGTTTGCACGAGGATTCCTACGACGCGAGGGAGCGCAAGATACGACGCCTGGCCGCGCCGAAGAACGGCACCGACGCGGCGAACAGGAGCTACGTGGAGGGCGCGATCGAACGACTGAGGAGCGTGGTGAACGAGGAGATCAAAAAGAGCTCCGCCGATCAGAATTTCACAGGCGTCATTGTGACGAACGCGACCCAAGGTCTGAGAGACGACATCGTGATGTTGCGAAACGACGCGCTCCGTCTGCGCGAGGATTCTTACGACGCGTCGGAGCGCAGGATACGGCGAGTGGCCGCGCCGGAGGACGACGGCGACGCGACGAACAGGAGCTTCGTCGAGGGAGCGATCGCCGAGGCCAAGAAGAACTCGAGAGACCTGATAAGAGAATTTAGAAGCCAGTTCCTGGATTTGAAAAAGACCGTGGAAAAGCACGACGAGAAGATCGCCAAAATTCAAGGTATTCTAAACCTTCTTCAGCAATGAGCGCGGAGAAACGAAGACTCGTGAAGGAACTGCACGCGCCGGCGAGGAAGAACTTTCCCCGTCGCCGCGTCGTGGTGCGCGGTTACGACGATCTGTGGCAGGCCGACGTGGTCGAGATGCGTCCCTATTCGCACCAGAACGCGGGTCACAATTACATTCTGACGGTCATCGACGTGCTGAGCAAGTACGCCTGGGCGATCCCGCTCAAGACCAAGAGCGGAAAGGAGGTCGCGACGGCTCTGCGAAAGATCTTTCGCGAGGACGCGCGATGCCCCGGGAATCTGCAGACGGACAAGGGAAAGGAATTCTACAACGCTGACATGCGCGAGATCCTCGACGCGCGCAAGGTGAATCACTACTCCACGTATTCGGTGATGAAGGCGTCGGTGGTGGAGAGATTCAATCGAACGTTGAAGAACGACATGTGGAAGCTCTTCACGCTTCAGGGATCGTACAGATGGATCGACTCGCTGCCGAGCCTCCTGTCGAATTACAATCGTCGCAGACACAGAACGATCGGAATGCGTCCGGCGGACGTGACGCCCACCGTCGCCGAGAGGCTGCTGCGCACGGTGTACAGCCGCGCGAAGATCGCCGCGCCGGCGAGGTTTCGAGTCGACGATCCGGTGCGCGTGAGCAAATTCAAGACGATCTTCGAGAAGGGCTACACACCCAATTGGACCACCGAGATCTTTCGCATAGCCAGAGTGCAAAGGACCAATCCCGTTACGTATCTGCTGAAGGACATTCGCGGGGAAGCGATAGCCGGAGGGTTCTACGAGCACGAGTTGCTGCGCGTCTCCGATCCCGACGTCTATCTCGTGGAAAAGGTCCTGCGTAGGCGCGGCAATCGAGTGTACGTGAAGTGGTTGGGAATGGACAGTTCGCACAATTCGTGGATAGACAAGGCATCCGTGTTGTAACAGAAAATATAATTGGGCGCACAACGTGTACTTTATTATTAATAAAAAAATTACATTCATAGGTATTTTTTCTACGCATTGATCTTACGATAAAACACTTTTCAGGAAGCTTATGATAATGTTTTTTTTTTATTTTCACAACGGTATTCCGTAATGTCCCCACGGAAGCGTTTCCACGCTGTCCGGTCTCACGCATCGCTTGTCGTCGTGCGGACTGAGAGCGAGTTTCCGCTCCGACACGGTGTAAACGTCGTGCAGGCACGAGCGTATGCACGCCTGGCGCGTCTTCAGCTCGCGCGCGTTCCGCAAGCACGCCACGTAATCCTCGAACGTGATCCTCTTCGCCACTACGTTTCTCTTGACGCCCTTTATTCTCTTGGTGTCGTTGCGTCCGAGTACCTTGTAGGCGTACATCTTCGCACGGAGGCCCACGAACTCCGTCATGATCGCGCCGTTGTTCTCGTCCTTCATCAGACGGGCACCTTCTTGTTGACGCGCGGCATACCGTGCGCGTTGTTCTCCGCGTAATCGCTCGTGTCGAACCTGTCTAGGTCGCGTCTCATAAGCTCGTACGCGTCCTCGCACTCCAGCGAATAGATCAGACTGTCGGTGTCCGTGTAGAGAATTCGACACCGGTCGCGATAGAGCGGCGCCATGTAGTCGTAGTGAAAGTCGTAGAGGCGCGTCTTGGATATCTCGAGAATGCACATACCCACGTAGACCGGCTTGTTGAATTTCACCTCGAGCCTTCGCAGCTCGATCGCGACCAGATTCTCCGAGAAGACGCTTCTGCTGTGAAAGTTCGGTCTGGCGATCATCGCCTCCGCGCCGTACCTGCCGTCCCATCGCGTAACGAGACGCACGTCCACGTGATCGCGCACGTTCTCCATCGTCTTACCGAAGACGGCGTTGTTCATCAGCTTGTACATATTCCGTTCGAACTCGTTGGTCGCGCGAGTCCTGAACGTCGTATTCAGCTCGACGTAGCCGCGAAGCCAGGACGACTGGGCGAATCGCAGAACGCGACGAACGCGCGTCAGTCGCAAACCCAGTCGCAGACATTGCTGCAGATTTTGATAGTGCGTCACGTAGCGCGATTTGTCGTGGAGCGTGGCGAGCAGCTTCTCCTGCCGCTTACCGGGCGGTTTGTCGCGCGTCGGACACAACGGCAGGTCCGCGTGGGCGTCGTGCAGGTCAGCGGGATACTCGAGATCCACCTCCAGAATGTAACCGACATCGCCGTCCGGGGCCACGGTCGTCGCGTCAAAATTCTCAGGGTCGTCGAGCCACTGGAAATTCGCGTACGGGAGCGATTCGCACATAGCCCAGCCGTACAGATTGTTCACGTCGTAATACATGAGATACGTATTGGGCTGGGACGGATCGTGCGTCGGTACGTGCCTGTTGTTGGCTCGCGCGTACCTGAGCGAACACTGACTGAGGCCACCGCGTATTCCGCGCTCCACAAACATCACCATGTCGATGTCGGTGAGCAGCTCGAAACGCACGCCGGTGTATCTGAGCATGGCGTCCCACGTGTACCCCGGCAACGTGTAGTAGTACGCGGGATCGAGCCCGTAACTCGCCACACACGTGTCCCGAAAATTTTCAAAGATATCCGCCAGAAGAAGCACGTCGGTCTTGAGATAGAGATCGCTGTACTCGCCGAGATCTCGCACGCCGAAACGTCGCCAGACCCTCGTCGCGTGCTGGTAGTCGCTCTCGCTCGCGGTCTCGTCGGTCAGGGAGCTGTAAAAGGCCTCGCGCGGCGGAAGCTCGGTCTCCCGCAACTTGTCCACGCTGTCTACGTACTCGTACGGAAACACTCCCTTGCGAGTGAGCAGATCGAGATCCTCCGCGCTCAGATCCGCGTGCTCCGAGCGCGTTATTCTCAGTTTTTCCCTGTTCAGATAGGACGCCAGAGTCTCGATACTCGCGGCTAAAAATTTGTACGAATCCACGAATCGCAGCTTCACGTACCGATCCCATATTCCTTCCGTCTGCGTCTCCTTGACGGTCTTCGAGAACGATATGTAGGTTTCCTTCGTGAGCGGCAGCAGCTCGACCCCACCCTCGAATTCGTTCGCGATTTTCTCGACGATGAAGTGCGCGTCGTAACCCGACAGATTGTGGAAGAACACGGGAATCACGTACACGTTCCTGTAATTCAGATTGCAGCGAGAATGCGCCGGACCTCTGTAGCGTCCTGTCAGATGACAGTGATCTCGCACGCGCTTGTCCTCCGGTTGGAACGCTTTCCGACACACGTGACAATGCGTCGCGCGCTGAAATTCAAGTTTCTCGTCCTCCGTGAGTTCCGTCATGGATATATTGGTGGAGAATTTAATCTTAGCGCGACGCGCGAGAACGCGAAGCTCGTTCACGAACCAAGAAACGCAATCCTCGCCGCGACGATATCTGTACGTGGATACGGTATCGTCGTAGGTGCAGCACAGATAGTAGCCCAGGCTGAACGGTACGTGACGCTGATAGGCGTATCTTTCCGTTCTCGCACCCCCTTCGGCATTCTCCCTCTCCCGCGGTTCGAGAAGACACTCCAGATCCGCGTACACCACGAAGGGGAGTCGCTCCTTTCTGTCGTGATTGTCGAACGACAGCCACTTATCGTCCTCGTTTGGAAGACCGATGGCGCAGTCGTTCATGCTGCCGCAGTCGACGCTGTGAGCGGCCAACTTGTCGCGCGTATAGAAATAGTGCAGGCATCTGCGAATTAACATGCGTGTAATTACTATGTATGTCTATATATTAAATAACATCTCGTCGTTTCCTTGTTCCTCAGTTTTTTTATACCCACCGATCGCAAACGTGCTTCGCGCAGCGGCTCACGGTCAATTGCGAATTGACCAATCGCGACAGATTCTTTATCCAGGCGAAATGACCCCTGTTAACGGCACCGCGCAGCGTATCGCGCAGATACAGGAGATTCACGTGTCTGTCCCTCTTATCGCCGGTCAACCGCAGAGGCACGATCGCGTTGTCGTCGGCGCCCCGTCCGTACTTGTCTTTTTTTCCAATCTCTTCCCGAGTGGTAAATACATTGATCGATACGTCATTCAGACGTTCGAACTTTCCGATGTGTTTCAGATCTATGGGAAACTTTATCCCGTCAAGATTCAGCACCGTCGCGTAATCGGGATACGAGCAGCACCTTTCCGCGATTTGCTGAGCGGGATACAGAGCCGCGACCACCGCACGCGCGAAACACGTGTCGCTCTCCGAACGCACGTTCACCACCGCCTGTTTCAGTCTTATACCTCGCGGTATCTCCATCCAACATCCCACGCGCATGGGATTACACTTGTTCACGTTCACCGTTAGGTTCAGTATTCGCGACAACGCCCATCCGCTGTCGCGTTCCTGAAATTCTTCCAGCCCCGCTAGAATCGCGTCGCGCACGCGCCTTTCGTACCACTCGCGCAGATCGGACGCTTGGAAGAGCTGTTCGTTCCGCGTGGCGATACTCTTCACATCGGTCTTAACGTCCGCGACGAATTCCCCATTGAACACGACATTGACCTTCAGACACGTGTGTCTGTTCAGATTATCCCGCACTTTTTCGAGCACGGTACCCATCGCATCCTCGAGAAAGCGCGCGGGTTCGATGTACGTCGAATTCGTCACGGCGCCGGTGAGCACGCGACTCTGAAACGCCGTATCGATCTCGACCCACGAAAATCCTCCTCCGCTGACGCTGCTGCTGCTACCAGCATCCCCACCGTCCAAACCGGCACCTACGGCGCGTTCGAATCGCCGACGCAGATCCTCCCTCGACCCTTCCAATCGCGCTATTCGAGCCACCAGAGCGTTCACGGCTCCCGTGCTTCCTCGTCCTCCGGAGCGTCCGACTCGACAGCTCTCCCGCAGGAGCTGGAGACACTCGTCGCATCGTCGTCTCCACGCGCGGTACCCGTCCGCGTCGCGGACGTTCGCGGCGAGCAATTCGTCGCACTCTTTCTGCATGTCATCCAGAAGGGGCTTTCACCCTCGGGAACACCGAATTTCACTCGATCGAAGAGACGACGAGATTCGCAGGTGTAAATCCTACGTAGCTTCTCTCCTCCGAACACCGACTGATAATAATGATGATACCTGAGCGGCAATTTACGCATGTAATCGTGCGCCCTGGCGGAATTCACCATCGTCGTCTCTATCCACGCTCGCTCGCGCGCGGTTCGCGCTCCGATCTCTCTCCGCATATGATGAGTCGCCAGATTCCATCGCGCGTCCTCCTTCTCCACCGCCGGCGCACATGCGTTAGACGACAACGATGTTTCGAGTCTAGCCGATTCGTCGTCCGAATCGGACGAGAACACGGGCATGGGCTCGTGACAGCGCAATTCGTCGTCCGATTCCTCGGGCGAGGGATAACGACGATCGTTCATTCGCGAGTTATTATTGCAGGATTTAAACATAAAAGCGGGCTAGAGGGTTGGAAGTACACTGATACCTGGAGCCGGGGCGCTCCGAAGAGGTTGGGATCGGAGATCGATTTCGCGGACGGCGATCCGTTTCGCGAAATACGTACAACTCCAGAAACTTCCGATGCGATCGAAGATCCGCGATTCCGACTTCGCGACGGATCAGGTATCTCGCTACGTCGACGCGGATCCCACTGCATTGCGAACGGATCCCCTCACGAGCGGTTCGCTGATTTTCACGAGAGGTTTCGGAAATGAAGCGTTTCTGATTTTCACCCACGCCGGTTTGCAAAGTTCCGCGTACTCGTCGTTCATATCGCGTTCAAAAAAATTAAAAAAATTAACTTATTGCCGTCCCGATCCATTCGCACCGCTCTCTCTCTCTCGATACATTTGTCTGTCCGCGTCACCGTTTGCCGCGCCGTCGCGAGCTTTTATACGTGTTCGTTATCTCAGCGTTGGTTTTCCACGCCGGATATGCTCTTTCCCCGGAAAAAAATACGACGACCGCTCGCCGCGTCGTTCGAGAAAAACAAAAGGAGGATGTGACGAGAGCGACCTTGAACGAGTTCGGACGCGCGATAAAAAAGTTATTCGTGAAACGTACGGTTCGGGTGAACGAAGAGAGCGGTATCGTCTCTCTCAGTCTCTCTCAATACAACGAGGCTGGTCGGAAAACCGCGTCCGGCCCGTTGAGACGAAGAAGCGCGCGATCGACGCTCCCCCTCGCGGAAGGACGACTCGCGATTTTCGCCGTCGGGGGGGACCGGACGACCGCGCCCGGCCCGCGAGGACGAAGAGGCGCGCGCGGACAGTCCGCGCCCCGCCGCGGTCCACGACGCTGCCGTCGGTAACGCGGCGCCTCTTCCTCCCCCCTCCCGACCCCCTCGAGAGTACCTGAGTGCAGAAGTCAACTTCCCCCACTCCTGCTCCCCCCCCACCAACTGCCCGTCCCGGGCCCCCCTCGCCCATCTCTTATGGCGTTCCCCCCGCGGGGAACGCGCCCCCCCCCGACCCCCGGATTTGTACCTGAGGTTCGTAGTATATATTATCTCGCTACTACTATACACTTTATGGCACTTCCCGGGAAATTCTACCCCTGTTTCATATACAATTCTTTGAAATTTGGTCGATTATTTCCCGAATTCGGTCGATTATTTCCCAAAAAATTAGAAAAATTAAAAAAATCGGTTTGGGGGGGGGCGTAAAACAAAAAAAAAGCCGCGACATTTTCATCCCCGAAAAATTTGCATCATTTTGGTACCAATTTCGAGAGAATCGGTCCATAAATGTGGAAGTAGTTCGCGTACAGACAGACAGACAGACAGACGGACGGTAATTATATATGTGGCAACTCCGTTAGCCACCAGCCTTTAAACCGCCGACGAAATTTAAAATACGCGCGGAGCAATTTCAAGTCGTTAAAAGCGGAGAGATTCAAGTCGTCAATCGCAGTGAGATTCAAGTCATCAATTGACAGTTTCACGAAGCGCAAGTTGCCTAGCAACACTCGTTGTTGATTCTCGCCGCCGAATTTTCCGGGTATAAAAGGAGAGCCCGTTGCAAAGAAGATTCGGTGTTTGCGAGCAGTCGGCCGAGACGGTCGAGCCAGCCTCACCACGCCACGCTCGAGAGACATCCAGCACCTTTCCCGGCTTGCCGAGGAAGCGGTGGTCAAGCAGTCGACTGAGCAACGCCGGACGCAGCCACTCCCTCTGAAGCTCTACGCGAAGAGGAGAAAGGTGGTGCTTGGCGACAGCCTGGCTAATAGTGCTCAGACTCCCGGTGCAGGACACACGGCTGACCTCTTCCCAAATTTCCCGAGGAAGATTCTTCCGACAAAAAGGAAGCAACCGTCACCCAGCGCTAGACGTGTGGTAACGGATCCTCCAAGGAAAGTGATCATCCTTGATCCATCCTCCGGTGCAAGTCACCAGGAATCTGCTGTTCCTCACCAGACGGCAAGGTCTCTGCCAACTCTAGAGAGTCCGCCATCTTCCGGTGCTCGGTCACCGACAGGTAACAATTCCGTAAGCGCTAGGACGCTTAAAAGCGCGGGTCGCTCCCTCGGTCATTCACCAATTCTTGGTGCAAGCCGACCGACTCTTTTGGTTTTACCAAAGAGAAAAACTTTCCTTCCAGCAACCTCAACTCCGAAACCAGAACTGAAGTCACTTCTAAAGGAGTTTGACGTTCCCCGGTTGATTTCTCCTCTACCTTCCTCTCCTCAAAGCAGCCCAGCCATTCCGTCAAAGGAACTTGCGGGGAAGGCCACGCAAACCGAGGTGCTACGACAACTAGAAGTTCGGAGTATAGCAACGCAGACCAAGACCCGAGGCAGACAACGAAGAAGATTTAATCAGAGAAAAATCAATCCAATTAATAAAGAGAATATTTGTTCTTATTGTAAAAAATGTTTAAGTTGTGGGAAGTGACTCAATAACATCATCAGACGAATCAGGCTCTTTATCTTGTCCTGGGACTATAGGCGTAGATACCGGCTTGCAATCTAACATCCCGTATTTTTTCAACAATGTTTTAATGTAGGGGAGACCGGGGCTAAACCGCCAACGGGGTTGAACCGCCAAATCAAATATCTCGAAACCTGTATATTGTGCGAACTCGCTATTAACATTGTAAACGCTGCTTATGGTACCCATGTGACCAACGGAGTTTCGGCAGGTTACCTGCCGTGTTATGATTTTTACGACGGCAAACGTGTTTTCGGAAGGTGAAAGTGAAATTTTCTGCGCGTGGAAATTTTGTAATATCTTGAATATTATTGTATCACCGAATCTCAAAGTAAGTGATTATAAAGAGTAATGCATGCTGAACACGAATCCAGTGTAGTTTTTTCATTATCGTTAATGTCTAATATTTCGTGGGCGATAAAACCTGAAACTTATGTTTGGGGCTTATCCGCCAGTAAGCATCCGGGGCTGGTCCGCCAGTCTCGTCACTGTGGCGTGCCGGGCGCACGACTTCAGCTCACGGCGATTTCAAGTTAGGTTTCCCTCGAGCATGATTCTGTCTTCCCTTGCACGTGCGTCAGTTTGTATAGGAGGGAAATGGTACGCACGTTTCGTCGCAAAACGACTCCCGTCGACAAGGAGCAACTCAAGAAGGCAGTTCTTGCGGTGAGAAAAGATAAAATGAGCATTTCCGCAGCCGCAAAGCAATTCGATGTCCGGAGAAGCACGTTGAACGACTTGAAAAAAAATGCCACACAAACAGAACCGCAGCCTTCGACGAGCAGTGGGCGTAAATCGAAATCAAGGAAGCAGCAGCGGTCGGATTCTGACGAAGACTTGGATAATACGTGCTGCGTGTGCTCAGAGAATTTGACAATAAACAGAGCATATGGGAAACAGTGCATTGCGTGCGAGCGTAGGGCACACAACACATGCGTGCGCTTGTCAGGATCTGTATTCACGTGCCTAAATTGTTTTATGGAATAAGTAAAAAAAATGTTTCGCATAAAAATTTTTAATAAATTTTTATATTTTTCTCTTAAAAAACAATTATTAAAATGTATCCTATCATTTTTCAGGATTGGATGTACGTATATGTATTGAAAATGCAGTGTGACGGATTAGCCCCGGGGGGGTGGCGGTTCAACCCCGGCATTTTTGAGATTTCAATTTTTCCACCGTTGTCGTTTTTGCTCTATACCGGTTAAACAAAGCAACATAGATAAAAATTTCCTATATAAATTTTGTAGCTAAAGGTTCACTCTTTACAGTGGTATACCACATTTAACTAAAATTATTTATTTTGTTGTTAAAAATCGGCACCGAAAAAAAACTGGCGGTTTAGCCCCGGTCTCCCCTATCCTTCTTGAGATATTAATATTCCCTTTTCAGATTGCTTAATTTCCATACCTAGAAATGTATCCTTATTAGTAGTCTCATTAAGTTCGAATACCCTACGCAATTTTTCAATAAATACGTTGCCAGCTTTAAGGTCATTATAAAAAATAGAGAGGTCATCGACATAAACGCTTACGCAAATAAAAATATTATCTTTCTTATATACGAAGATACAATTATCGCTGGCTAACACCTTAAGACCTAAATTTAATAACTCTTTGCGAAGTCGTTTGTACCAGTTGCGCCCAGATTGGGGCAATCCGTAAATACTTTTCAGTAATCTACATACTTCATTGGGACCAATCATTTCCTCAAATCTCGGAGGTGCTTCTATATACACGGTTTCATCAATGGATCCGTAGAGGTAGGCTGTCTTTATATCAAAAAAACGGATAGGCATATTTAGTTGAGCTGCAATTGCTAACAATGTTCTCCATGCTTCAATATTGACTACAGGAGAATATGACTCTTCATAATCTCTGTACTTAACTTGGTTAAATCCCGCGGCAACTAATCGCTTTAAACCTTTTTGTTTTATTTTCGGGATCATTTTTAATACTATAAACCCATTTACTTTTTACGGTTCTAATGTTCGGTGACTTATCAACTATTTCCCATACCTTATGAAAATGTAATGATTCGAGTTCATCTTTCATAGCTTTATGCCAGTTTAACCAATCTTTACTGTCTTTTGCTTCTTTAAAATTATTAGGAATTACTATATCATTAGTTTCGTTAGCTTCAGGATCATTTACATTACTTATGTAAACACTATCATTATTCATACCAGCAATTCGTCTTGACCTGCGAACGCCTTGTTCCAATAATTTTGCTTCACGGTTTCGCTGCTCTTCATGTAAACGAGCTTGCATTACAGCTTTTGTTGTCCCTTGTGGTCTACCTCTACGAATTTCATTTACATTATCATTTTCATCATCGGTTATATTCGATTCGCTATCAGATTCCGCATCTACATTAATTTCAGGTATTTCATTTTCATTCTCTAATGGTATTGCAACTAACTCATCATTTGGTTTTTCAAGTAATGATTTGAAATCAAAAATTTCAAGTTTCTCTTCAGACACTTCCTTAGAATTAAAAACAGAACCCATAGTGTTCTCATGGAATTTGACTGTACGTTCTTCTATTATTCTTTGATTTTTGATATCGTAAATGCGGTATCCGCTGCGACTCCTAGCATAGCCTACCATTATGCCAATTTCGCCTCTAGGTTCCAATTTATCTCGGTGTTGTTTAGGTACATAGAAAAATGCAACGCAACCAAATACTCTTAAATGTTCTAGTGACGGTTTATGACCAAAAAATAATTCGAATGGAGTATTAGTTTTCTCTTTTCTAGGCGTTAAGTTTGAGACGTGACATGCAGTCGCTACCGCTTCTGCCCAAAATCTGGGAGGTAATTTACTATCATTAAGCATGGTACGAGCTCTGTCTAGTAACACCTGATTCGCCCTTTCCACTTTCCTATTGCTTTGTGGATTATATGGCACGGTTTTTTGATGGCTAATGCCCGACTCATTTAAATGCTTACGGAAACTTTCGTTAACAAATTCTCGACCATTATCGGTTCTAATGCTTTTGATTTTAGTTTCCAATCTGTTTTCAAATTTATTTTGAAATTCAATAAAGTAATCTAATGATTCACTTTTGTGTTTGAGAAAGTAGACAAAATACATGCCCGTGTAATCATCCACTATTACCATCATATACCTGGAACCTTTAATCGAATCAGTTGGCATAGGTCCGCACAAATCAATATATACCAATTCTAATGGTTTACTAGTAACTTCATACTCTATTATTTTATGAGGTTTCTGAGTTAACTTTGACACACTACAAGATTCGCATTCGATTTCCCTTTTGCAAATTTTAGCTGCATTTTCAACAAGAGATTCTTTAATTACCCTATCTATATACTGAGGATTCAAATGAGCCAGGCGTTTATGCCATAACATTGCATTTCTTATGTTTTTCGTATTTTCCATGCTTACGAAACAAGTATCGACTGCAATCTCGCTCTCTATAATATATTTAGGACCATTCTTAATTCCTTTACCCACAAGTATTTTATTATAATCGTAGATTAATGCTAAGTCGTTACCGAATATTACTTTATAACCTATTTCGTCCAATTTTCGTACGGAAAGTAAATTATTTCTTAATTCAGGTACAAATAGGGTATCCTTGAGACATACATTATAACCGTATTTATTATTAATCTCAAATTTACTGTTAATTGAGCCGATTCCTTTTGACTTTAACACACTACCCTTACCCGCCAGAAAAACGTTACCGCTTATATGATCAAAATCGTCAATTACATATTTCTCTTTAATCATGTGACTACTGCAACCGCTATCTAGTACCCAACTTACTCTACGATTATCGTCTGCACAATCTTCATCGTATGCTTCGAATGCATAGTCATCAGTGGCCTCGTTGGCTTTTTCGCTCCGATCGTTGCGTCCATCTTGGCGATTTTGTTGTGGACGACCTTGTTGTTGTGTGTCGCTGCGCTGGTTTCCACGTCCCCTGTCCTGTTGTCGGTCCCTGTCTTGTTGTCGGTCCTTTTTCTCACCATCGTTGTCAATGGATCTTCGGTGCCAGCATGTTTTTGCTTGGTGCCCGGGCTTTTTGCACACGTAACATTTCTTCCCGGCGTTGCGTTTTCCATCTCTTGCTGCGTAGGCTGCATCGTTACGCTTCTTCTGGTTAGATAACTCGCTTTCTTCTTCTCTTAAGTCTTCTAATATGTCGTCGAGTTTCTTATCTCGTTGTGTTTTAAGTGTATTCCTTAAACGGCTAAATTTACCGTTCAGGCCTCTCACAACGTAATATACAAGCTCACGATCTGAGATTTTGACGCTAGACCTCGTGCACGTGCGACGTAATCCGCTCCTGTCTCCTTATCGCCCATTGTTATGCTACGTAGTTCAACTGTGGCGTCGATTTTAGAATCTTCAAGGCGCCCCACATAGGTTTCTTTGATCTTCTCCCACAGGTCCCTCGCGTTGTTCCCATCCGTAAACTGCATGGCTTGGTCGTCGGACAAGGTTAGTTTTATAATGGATACGACGTCATCGTTATCGCTGTCCCATTTTTCGCGCTCTCTGTCGCCTGTAGGTCGGTTCGTCGTAAGAACGTATTTCACCTTCTTCAGGCTTAATACTGCTTCTAATTTCATAGCCCAAACGTGGTAGTTCTTAGTCGTGAGTTGTGGAACAGAACCTATCGGTATCTTGTCCATCTTGATTGCTGCTCAAAAACTTTTCTTCCGGCTTTTCGCTCTTCTTTTCCCGGCAGCTTCTTTCTCCAATCACGGCAACCACGCTCTGCTACCAGAATTGTTGGATTAAATTGATTGAAAGCAGGATTGACACAAAATAAACCTTTATTATAATATCGTGTCGTTTCTCTTGCGACCGAACGCCGACATCTTGGTTGAACATAAAAAACGTAGAGAGAGCGTAACATAGAATAGAATATACACGAGGAAAAAAAGATCAGGCTCGCCACCTTTAACAGATGCGCAGTGTGTACAAAAGAAAAACTAAAGGTCGTTTACATGAGCTTAAAATAAAATATAATGAATAATCGCAACGTAGATAAACAGATCAATATAAAATGAATACGCAAATCTCCACAAAATATAAATATAATTAATATAATCATACAAAGCATATGTTTGGGTCCCTTTCTTCAGACCATCTTCAGCGTATAAAAGTCAAGATTGTGGATTTAAACACATGAACGCGTGAGAAATGATACGAGAATAACATTACTTGGGATTGTTTTACATATAAGTTACAGTATAAATGCCATGAAAGTCATGGCAGTATAAATAAGTTAAATCCCCCAAAAAATATGATTAATAAATAATCTTAATCAGCAGATAAATAAATTCTCAAATCCTCTAAAATCTTTTTTATATTCTTTATTATAACATGTCATTAAGAAGGAGTTATGCTAGGTAAATAAAAAATATACAAAATATTTATCTATATGACTTATTACATTAATTAATATCAGTTCAGAATTGCAACTCACAGAATGCGTATATCAATGTAGTAAGTTGTATGGACAAATATTTTGCGTAATTTTTTCATTTATCTTAACATAATTTTTTCTTAATATTTGTATTTTAATTTCCGTCATATCATATATATACATATATACAGGATGTACCGAATTTCGCGAATTAAAATATTTTCAAAACAAATTTTTTGGAAAAATAAATTAAAAAGGTATTTGCCACTTTTTGTTCCGTGCAGTAGTTTTTAAGATACAAGTTTTTAAAAGTGATCACTTACAGCTAACATTTAAACGAACGCTTGTTTATGAGTCACGCGTCAATAGCTGCTTTCCATTTACATTTAAGTGATACGAGTCAATTTATGTGAGTTGAACTTAATTGAATCTTACTTGTTTGAGTTTTGGAGAGAAATTTCACTAATTTACTATGAGCAATTTGCCATTTATTAGCTAATTGGTTTATTAACGAAACAATCAATCATCAATCGGCTTGTGTCCCGCTACACTATAAAATTACGAATATATTGCAAATCATAAACAGTGTGGTAGGTTTACACTGATTTACATTCACGAATAACAAATTACAAATTACGAATCATGTATAATGTACTTTTACTTTAGTACATTAACTTTTATATAATACGTACACGAAAATCTAAACTAATCTATATTTATATATTTAAAAATATTTTAGTATAATAACCTCTCTTTTTAGCGTTCCTTCTTCTCCTTTCTTTCTCCCTTCTTTATTCTTATTTTTCTGTTTTTCTATCTCTATTTTTCCATCGTTTTTTCACTTTTTCACAAATATAATTCTCCTTTTTCTGTTTTTTTCTTCTTTATTTAAATACACACAAATGCCAAGTACACGAAATTCTCAAAATTTCATTTACGTGACAATAGTTATTAATCATAATACGCACGAAGTAAGCTTTACACAAGACACATAAGTAAAATAACAAATCAAAAAAAGAAGCATCAAAATTTTGATACAATTTCGATACATTCGAGTTTGACGCTTCACCACATACAAGGTCTGCAAAAGTTTGGAAACCCCTACATATTTCGAAAACTACGTATTTTAGAAAAAAAAAGGTTTCAGATAGAAGTTGTAAGGTTTTAAGTAATACTTTATATGAAATACCAGTATGAAAAGTGTTATTAAGGTCATATATAGATCATCTTGACATTTTTAAATAAAAGAAACGGGCACAGTAACAACTGTGCCGCAAGCAACAACGTAGAACTACGTCAACTGTCACTATTTCATGTTGAAGTATTCAGCGAAGGAAAGTAGACGTAGGGCTACGTCAACTGTCACTATTATTCAGCCAAAGACAGTTGACGTAGCCCTACGTCTACTTTCCTTCGCTGAATACTTCAACATGAAATAGTGACAGTTGACGTAGTTCTACGTTGTTGCTTGCGGCACAGTTGTTACTGTGCCCGTTTCTTTTTGTTGTATCGACAAGAAATTTAGCTAAACTCTCTAACGCTACTGTATCGAAGAGATAAGAAATGGAGGGTTCCGACTTGTTTTATCATAAATGGGACTTCTTAAGCTTTAAAATGAGATGTCAATTATTACTCTACGATTATTAATTTCGAAGATCTAAACGTTCAAAGTGTGACATGTTTTCGTTGCATCTACAAGAAATTTAGCTAAACTTTCTAACGCTACTATATCGAAGAGGTAAGAAATAAAAAGTTCCGACTTGTTTTGCCATAAATGGGACTTCTTAAGCTTTAAAATGAGATGTCAATTATTACTCTACGATTATTAGTTTCGAAAATCTAAACGTTCAAAGTGTGACATGTTTTCGTTGCATCTATAAGAAATTTAGCTAAACTTTATAACGCTACTGTATCGAAGAGGTAAGAAGTAGAAGGTTCCGACTAGTTTTATCATAATTGGGACTTCTTATGCTTTAAAATGAGATGTTGATCATTATTCTACAATTATTAGTTTCGAAGATATAAACGTTCAAATTGTGAAACAACCTGACTTCGAAGCGCGGATCTAGCTCGCGGCGTGGTCGGGTTCGAAGGAGGCGCGGAGGAACAGGTGCAGGGCGCGAGTTGGCAAAATGAAGGGTCGTGTTCTTAGTAATAAACAAGGTTTATTAATAATACGCGCGGAGATGACAAGTGTGCGCGACGTGTAGAATCGCGATAACAAGTTGTCGTGGTGTACGAGACGGCGCGGGTGTGCAATACTCGCGGGATGGCACCAGCGGCCGGATCGGCGTCGGTCGCAGGCGGCGCGTAACAATATGATGTACGTACAGGGCGGAGTCGGTAATTCCGACGGTCGCGCGGGCCGAATCGCGTTACAATATGTATCGGTACGGGCGGAGCCGATTCTTCCGGGCGTCGCGGATCGGAGCGCGGGAAAAATGGCGCGGCACGCGTGACGAGCGCGCGAAACCGCGGGAATTCGGCGCGGTGGGCGGCGAATAGGAAGCCGGTCGTTCGCCGAGACACACTCGGCGAAGACAGAGGATGCCGGAGGCGCTCTATCTTCGGTCGGACTGACTTAAGGGTAACCGGCCGTTCGCCGAGACACACTCGGTGGAGACAGAGTATGCCGGAGGCGCTCTATCTCTATTCGAACTGGCTTCGGAGGAAGCTGGCCGCTCGCCGAGACACTCTCGGCGAAGACAGAGTATGCCAGAGGCGCTCTACCTTCGTTGCGTGCGGGCTTCGGATAAGGATAACGAGAAGAATAAGCTGGTCGTTCTGCCGAGACGCTCTCGGTAAAGACAGAGTATGCCGGAGGCACTCTACCCTGGTTCAGACTAGCTCGGTGCGGGAACTTCGGATCGGTGTAGTCGGTGAGACGGATGATCGCGAATCGCGCCATATCGTTCGCGACGCTCGCTTTTATACGCGTCGCGACGGCGTTACGAAGTAGCGGGGGTAGCGACGGCCGTCGCGAGCGCCGGGACGGTGCGGCGGAACGGTCGGGTATTGCGGCGTCCCGACGCTGCGATCGCGTTCGGCGGTCTTCGGCCGCCTTCGGCCTCGCTCGGCGTGTCGAGGCGGTCGCCGTTTATAAGTCCGTTTGCGGACTGCCTAACAATACATGCTAAATAATAATGTGGGCACACCGTGCCCGTGCTTTACCCCGCGGGTGATCGGCTGGGTGGTCTCGGCCGGATGTTGAGGCCGGAACGATGCAGTTTCCGGGGGTGCATCGTTACAAGTGTGACATGTTTTCGTTGCATCTACAAGAAATTTAGCTAAACTTTATAACGCTACTGTATCGAAGAGGTAAGAAGTAGAAGGTTCCGACTAGTTTTATCATAAATGGGACTTCTTAAGCTTTAAAATGAGATGTTGATCATTATTCTACGATTATTAGTTTCGAAGATATAAACGTTCAAAGTGTGACATGTTTTCGTTGCATTCGTTGCAGGCTGTGCCTGGATTTACCCCCCCCTTATACCCCCCTACACCCCCCTTATACCCCCCCCAATACCCTCCCCCCCTAATACCTCCCCTTATACTCCCTCCTTACTGTCGACAAAGACGTAGTTCTACGTCAAAAACTTTTGATAAACAAGAAATTAGATATAATTTTACTGGTGGTATCAAAACTTTACATTATTTAATTTGTTAATAAAATATTCATTAGATTCTGCAAAAACTATAAAATATGTTTAAATAATAAATTAGAAAATAGTAGATTATGAAAATATTTTATACGTTGACGATAGTTTTAAGAAAAAAATTATACAATATTATTATTATATTATATTATTATATCATTATATTATTATTCAATATTTATAGAAAATAAACATTAATAATGTAGAAACTAATGTAAAGAATGGTTTAAAATATAAAAAGAACATTTCTTATATGCCATTTTATTATAAAAGTTATGTTAATTATTTTTAAGTTACGATTAAAATAATATTTCTTTTGTTGAAATAAATAATATCAGTGATATATCATTTAACACATCCATATTATAAATTAATACTCAAATTTAAATATACTATTTGAGACATGTGATTTTATATTAAATTTAATACAAATTTAACTGTGTAAAAGAAACTTGAAATATTGGTGGAAAAACAGCAAGAAACATTTAACTAATAGCCGAAACGTATGTGTTTTCTTTGAATTGTACAAGAACTTAATTAAATATTTTTGTATTTAAATACAAGTATTTAAATTGTTGTTTTTTTATATAAAAATTGACATTTTTAATTTTTAATAGAAATAACTTATTTTATAAATTACAATTAACAAAAATATGTTTAAAATATATTTTTAAAAGATAATGAAAAGATGTGTATTATTAGATGTCTTTTAAATGCCTAATAAATTTAGATTACAATATTTTTAATAAAACATAACATATCTTAAATATACACAAATGCCAAGTATACGAAATTCTCAATATTTCATTTACGTCCTGAAATTTAAATCGATTTGTATTTAACACTTCTTTTGTCATCGTAAGTATTGATTTATTACTTTCCGACAAATTCTGTATCGTTGTTATCGATTTTAAGTTTCGACGATTTATGTTTCCCGCTCTTTACGCATTGTAAAGTCGACTTGGTTACGATCTGATTCGTTGCGGTTCACGAGGGCGCTCAGTTAGTTGCGAAGAATCGATTAGTCGATCGATGAAGACCAGATTCACGGTGCCACGCCCGAGTGAAGCAACACGATATTCACAGTTAATAAAGGCAATCAGTATTACATATGTTAGGACTTATCGACATTCACGTCTTACCGACGGGAGGCGTTACATCTCGCGTAGCGCGTCTATCGCAATCGCGCGCCCATGCCGAGCCCAGAACCCCTCGCGTTTTTCATTCGCTAGCCAGCTTCCGTACGATACTGTGGTTTTGCAATAAAGGACGGTCAAATACATAACCATAGTCTTTATCCTTGCCCCACCTGGTTATGGGCCCAGACACAAATCGTCTGATATAAGTGTTTTGCGCGAAAAACGACGAGACAAGAAGTCCACGCGGAGACCTACGCGGAAGCCCACGCGGAAACCTACGCGGAAGTCCACGCGGAAAGCCACGCGGAAGCGCAACTACACACACACGACATCATGGATGGACAAGCAGCGAATATAACACGAATACCGATGCTATCCAGGGAAAACTATGACACCTGGAAGCTGAGAATACAGGCCTTAATGACGAAGAACAAAACATGGGCCTACGTAAACGGACAAAGGCCCGCGCCACAGGCAGCCGAGGGTCTACCAGCATGGAAAGAAGAGGACGAAAAGGCAAAAGCCGACCTCTATTTGACAGTCGGCGACGCTGAACTCAAACAAATTAGAAACTGCTCAACGGCCCGGGAAATCTGGCTAAAACTGGAATCAATCTTCGAGTCAAAAGGACCTGCGAAAAAGGTATCATTGTACAGACGGCTAATGAATCATCGGCTCAGCGAAAACGGTGATGTACAACGACACGTCGACGAATTCTTCGACATAGTCGACAAGCTATCGGAATTATCCGTTCAGGTCAGTAGTGAATTACAATCCATTATGCTCCTACATAGTCTGCCGGACAATTTCGAGAATTTCAGATGCGCTATTGAGTCGAGGGACGAGTTACCGACTCCGGAATACCTAAAAATCAAAATTCTCGACGAAAGCGCGACAAGAAGGCAACGTAGCCAAGTCGACGACCACGCCATGCTTGCTCGGAAGGGAAGGTCGAACAGAGGAAAGACCGCCAGAGCGGCCAATAAGTCTGTCGATAAGGCGGAAAACACTCGTTCCGGTACAACATTTAAATACAGATGTCACCGATGTCGCCAGGTCGGCCACAAGGCCATTGATTGTACCGCTGATAGAACCGAGCGAAACACGAAAGGAACCGAAAACAAAGAGAAAGCCGCCATAGGTGAGGATATCTCATTCCTAACCTCCGTTACTAGCGCTATTTCATGTTCCGTAGGAAACGCTTGGAGAAACAATGCATGGTGCCTCGATAGCGGGTGCACGTCGCATTTATGCCGCGACGAAGAAAGATTCGAGAAAATTTCAAACTCCGGTAACCTGAAACTTAATTTGGCGAACCACGGCTCCACCGATGTAAGGGCGAAAGGTACTGTAAGAGTTACGGCCACAGATGGAAATGCGACTAGATCTATACGTCTGGAAAACGCATTACATGTACCCGACCTACGAAGCAACCTGGTCTCCGTCGCAAAGATCACGGACGCCGGAAATCGTGTCGTATTCACGAAAAAAGGAGCAGAGGTGAAGAACGGTAACGGAACGACGATCCTAGTTGCAGATCGGAAAGGAGATCTCTACTTTCTTCGCGAACCTGACGGGGAATCGGCACGTGCGGCCTCGACCGGAGCACATAAGTCATTGATGACTCTCTGGCACGAGAGATTCGGCCACCTAAATCAGAGCGATCTATTGGAAATGGACAGGAAGGAAATGGTGTCCGGACTTCGCTTGGGAAGTAACAAAACAACCGTCACATGAGAAGTCTGCTCGGAAGCGAAGCTCACGGCAGTACCAGTCGGTAAGCAAGCACAAAGAAGCAATCAATTATTGAGCATTATCCACACAGATGTATGCGGGCCGATGCGTAACGAATCCAGAGGAAAAGCTAGATATCTTCTTACATTTACGGACGATCACTCTCGTTGGACGGAGGTACGCTTTCTACGCAAAAAGGATGAGGTGTTGCAGGCCTTCAAGGAATACAAAGCTCTCGTAGAGAGACAAACCGGACAAAAAATTAAATGTCTCCAATCGGACAACGGAAGAGAGTTTTGCAATGATGAATTTGATAGATTCCTGAAGAAGGAAGGGATCACGCGGAAGCTCACGACACCGTACACACCCCAGCTGAACGGAGTAGCGGAAAGGAAGAACCGCACTCTCATGGAAATGGCTCGCTGTATGATGACGCAATCAAAACTCCACATTTCATTTTGGGCTGAAGCTGTAGCCACAGCAAATTTTATTAGAAATCGGTGCACTACAAAGGCGTTAAAGGACAAAACACCGTTCGAGTTATGGCGCGGAAGACGTCCAAATGTTGAACACATGCGGGTTTTCGGAGAAACAGCCTACGTACTAGATAAGGCTCCCGGCAAGGGAAAACTGGATGTACCGCCCCAGTCAAACTCCCCGCCTGGCAGTGTCCTCGAATCGGATCACGCGGGAGTATTAACGGCGATCGGCCGCGAGGCCTCACGCCACTCTGACACGCTTGGCTCTAGAACACCGTGACCGCCGGGGCACGAAGCCCTCGGGGCACGCGCTCCGCCTAACCGAGTAAGTAAGGAAACGATGAAAGTAGTGGTATTTCACCGGCGATGTTGCCATCTCCCACTTATGCTACACCTCTCATGTCTCCTTACAGTGCCAGACTAGAGTCAAGCTCAACAGGGTCTTCTTTCCCCGCTAATTTTTCCAAGCCCGTTCCCTTGGCAGTGGTTTCGCTAGATAGTAGATCCACGAGGAATGAAGTGCAATTTCCTCGGATACGATGAATCATCTAAGAGCTATCGAATATGGGTCCCGAGTAAGCAGAGGGTGATTATCACACGCGATATAAAAATCCTCAACACTGACTTGGCCACAAAAGAATATACGAAACCGGAAGTTCATGATCAAGAATCGGCCCATGAGTCAGAGGAAATATCACCTACTTACCACGAACTTCACATTGACCCTGTATACGACGAGGAATCGGAAGACGGATCGCAGGAACACGACACTCCCGAGGAAGATGGAGAGGAGGAACATAGCATTCCCATCGATACACCCAAAAGAGGTCCCGGTAGACCTAGAAAACTTCTTACAGGGAAAAGGGGTCGCCCACAAAAGCTATATTCACTCCAACAGAGAAAAAACAATCTCCCTGAACCTAGCAGAGAGGAAGACAGCGATCACGATTCGGATCACGAGGAACCGACTAGCTCGGATGGGCCGGAAGCAAATCTGGCCAGTCTCTCATCGGAAGTTCCCTGCCAGCAAGCTCTAAATGGACCAGACAAGGAAGAGTGGAGAGACGTGATAATCAAAGAAATCGAATGTTTGATAAAAAATGACACTTGGCAGATCGTCAATCGACCTAGAAACCGCCATGTCGTTGGATGCCGTATGGTCCTAAGGAACAAATATGGTGCGGACGGGCGAGTTGAAAGAAGAAAGGCGAGGCTCGTTGCAAGGGGTTTCACACAACGTCCCGGGATAGATTACCACGACACCTTTGCCCCCGTCGCTCGCTTAGGATCTTTGCGCCTGTTACTCGCTCTCGCAGCAAAGCATGATTTGAAAGTACATCAGATGGATGTCACAGCTTACTTACACGGCACGATCGAAGAGGAAACCTATATGGAGTTACCCGAAATGCTCACGGAGAGCCTGGAGGAAATCGTATCTCGAAATGGAAGCAAAAGTGCCATAGGAAGTCGAGCTAAGGAGATGTTGAAGCAACTGCGGGATGGTGATAAGGTTTGCCTTTTACAAAAGGCTATGTACGGCTTGAAACAGGCCGACCGTCAGTGGCATAAAACGCTGAGCGAGACACTCCAGAAAATGGGTCTAAATCCAACGAACGCAGATCCATGCGTTTACCTCAAGCGAGGGGGAGAGCCCTTGCTAATCCTGGTTTACGTGGACGACATACTGATATTCTATCGAAATAAAAGAGATCTTAATTTTATTCGTAAAGGTTTGTTGCAGGAATTCGAGGTCAGGGACCTGGGGGATGCTCGCTACTGTTTGGGAATCGAGATTACCAGAAGCGAAGATAGCATTGCAATTTCCCAGGCGGGTTATATTCGAGAGATTCTTTCACGCTTTAAGATGGAGGACTGCAATCCTGTTCGCACTCCGGTCGATGTAGGCGTGAAACTCGACAAGGAAACGGATGAGGTCCGGAAAACTAGGCCTTATCAGGAACTTATTGGAGCTTTGAACTACCTGGCTGTCGCAACAAGGCCAGATATATCACACATTGTTAGCTGCCTTAGCCAGTTCAATACCTGTCACGACGAACAACATTGGAGGGCGGCAAAACGGGTCCTACGATACTTGAAGGGGACCATGGATTTTGGAATTACGTACACCAAAGGCACAGGAACCCTCGAGGGATTCGTGGATGCTGACTGGGCTGGTTGTCCGGTGAACCGGCGATCCTACACCGGGTTCATGTTCACACTGAACGGTGCCGCTGTGAGCTGGGAATCCAGAAAACAACGCACCGTTGCCCTTTCCTCCACTGAGGCGGAGTACATGGCGTTGACCGAGGCGACAAGAGAGGCCTTATATCTACAGGGATTTCTATCGGAATTGGGGCTATCCGTACCGGAAAAGATCCGAGTGATGAACGACAACCGAGGAGCGCAACTCCTGGCTCAAAATCACACCTTTCATGCCAGGTCTAAACACATAGATGTGAGGCATCACTTTGTCAGGGACGCTCTGCGTGAGGGTCAACTCGAGGTTGGATACATGCCCACGGAGGAAATGCCTGCGGATTTCCTTACCAAGGGATTACCTAAGGACAAGCATCAGAAATGCCTAGAACTGGTTGGTGTCGGAAGGTTGGCGGAAAATCGACCCAGCGCTACACTCGAGGGGGAGTGTTAGGACTTATCGACACTCACGTCTTACTGACGGGAGGCGTTACATCTCGTAGCGCGTCTATCGCAATCGCGCGCCCATGCCGAGCCCAGAACCCCCCGCGTTTTTCATTCGCTAGCCAGCTTCCGTACGATACTGTGGTTTTGCAATAAAGGACGGTCAAATACATAACCATAGTCTTTATCCTTGCCCCACCTTAACAACATACGACTGAGTTTTATTTCGGAAGTAAGCAGGTGCTGTGACAACACACAGTTCCTCGGCGAACGAGCAGAATCAAATACACAAGAGCTCGTCATAACAAATTTAATTTAATTTATTCATTCATTGCATTGCCATGGCATTCTGAAAAGAAGAATACATAAGTAAAGGCCATTGCACACAAAATGCATAGCTTAGCATAAGCGTAGCATAAGACCGCTGGACCAATGAGCATTTTATGTAAATCAATATGGCGACTTCATGCTGGACGCTCATTGGTTTAGCGGTCTTATGTTACGCTTATGCTAAGCTATGCAATTTTGTGTGCGATGGCCTTAACATTTAATGTGTATTTAAAAACAATTCAAATATCTTATTTAAAAAATTGAGGACAAAATGAAAAAGATTAATATTGTAGTTTCTCTAGAGTCGTGTTGAGTCCTAGGACGGTATTCGTAGCGCAATCTTAAGAAATAGGTAATTTTTATTACATCATATTTTTACTTTTTAGTTAACTTACGGTTCATATATCATATATTATATTCTTAAGCTTTTGTCAAAAAATAAAGTGTATACTCTTATGATATGTATAATTCCTATGATTTCTCTTCTTATTTATATTATAGAACATAAATTATATTAAGCTTTAATCATTTTTCATCTTTATCTCACATCTGCACATTTTTGCTTAAAAATGTTTCTAATTATTTCATTACGGAGATTTATTTTACCAAAATCAATTTTTAACCTAAATTAAATATATTCGGTATATAGATATTTATATTAATTTCTTCATTATTTTCAAGTTTTACATTAAAAAAATTAGATACATAAACATTTCATATGCTGTATTATTCCTTGTTTTTTATACTTTATGTTTTATTATTTTTTTCTGTATTGTTGACGTTACTCATTAATATATATAATTTCTACAATTTTTATTTTCATTTTGCTGTTTGAAATATAGTTTTACATAGTATTTCAAGAAATTCTATATTTTCAGAACATTCTTTATTCTGTACACCGAGAACAAATAAACAATTGTGTCGAAAGTCTGCACAGAAATAAAGTTTCCTATTTAAGTGTTCATGTTCATACATTCAATATAGGTAAGTTTTCTTAATCTTTTATTGAAAGGACATAAAAAGAAAATTTTGATAAATTTTGACAATTTGGATATCTTATTTAAAAGAAATAATTTTTATTATGTCACACTTTTACTTCTTTGTTAATTAATGATGAAATCATTATGTAAATTTTTTCAAAAAAATAATATATACTAATTCTGTAATTTTTATCTACATTTATATTAAAGAACAAAAATTTAAATGTTAATCATATATCATTTTTTATTTAAATTATTTTTATCTCACATCTAATTAAATTAATAATATTAATTTATATAAATATACTTGTACATTTTTTCTCTTCTTCCTTTTCTTATTTTTGGATTATAATTTATGTTATATATACTTGATATTTATAATCGCTATATATATTATGCATACTTTGATTTATGTAGTACACATTTAATTAATAATGTAATAAGAACACAATTTAAACTATTTATGTAAAGTTATCAGAAAATACCTGAGCAAAATACCATTTTGCTACACAAAATTGTTATATCGTGAAGGCATCAACTTGCCGATGCAAATGTAATAGGCCAGTCATTAAAGACAATCAATTCACTTTAATTACAAAAGTTTCCAAATTTTGATAGAATATTGGGTGAGTTGAAATAACAATAAATCTCATTTTGCAACCATCTCCGAGGTCCGGAACATGCTAAACATTGCAAAAAACGTTAATTTATTATAACTTTGTGAAAAAAATTGCAAAAGTCCTGCAAACTTAAAGCGATGTCTATTGTAATATTTTCCACAATGTGTTAGATTTGCAACCTATTTCGAGGCGCGCAACATTGAATTTTGTTATAAAATAACGTTTTTGTTTGTAACTTGGAGGAAAAAATTGCAAAAGTGCTGCAAACCGATAGAATAACTTTTACAACTGCCCCGAACAGCTGTACCAATTTGCAACCTTCTATGATACACGCAACATATTTTTTTTTAAACCAATGATGGAACAATTGTTTATTTGGTCGTAATTTTGCCAAAAAAATTGCAAAAGTTTTGCAAATTGGTTGCAAACGTTGAGATTATTTTTCGTCACAATCTGTTAAGTTTGCAACCTCGGACAAGGTCCGCAACCTTGAAAAATTAGCAACAATTATTATTTTGCACTTTTTACAAGCGTGAAAAAATTGCAAAAGTTTTGCAAATTTTACGGAGTGCTTCAAATGTCTTCCCCTATCCGAATATAAATTTGCAACCCTCTACTAGTTACGCAAATTGTTGCAACTTATTAATGACAAATTTTGTGTTACAAAATTAATGCAAAAGTGTTGCAAATCCAGGGAAACAAATTAAAAATGCATTTACACATGATGTCGAATTTGCAACCTTCTATCTGTCACGCAAAATATTCATTCAAAATTTCGAGCATAACATAAAAATCACTATAGTTATGAGAGTTTCCGTTTCTTACTGCCAGAAGGTCCAGGATTGTCAAAAACGTTCATCTCCACATTCTCAGGGAAAATTTCGTCTATAAGTATCGGTTCTTGAAATAAGATATCAGATATCAGATCTTGGCATTCCTCGTCCAAGATATTTTTTGAAAGTACATTAGTATATTTTAATCTTAACCCTCGGAGAACACACAGGGTCAATTTGAGCCTTACCTCGAGTTTTATCGTAATATCGAATATACACGTAAATTTTTAGCCAGAAATATTGAAAATAAAAAAAAATTTTTTCGTAAATTACGTTTTTTCCATAAAAATAATTTTTTTGAATTTTTTTAAATATGAAAATAATTCCAACGGCACTTTTTATTTATATCAATTGATTTAACAATGTTCCAAGTACATCTGGAAATTTTTTCAAGGTGATCGCACTCGTCAATTTAAAATGGTGGACGATCAAAGTGTGTGTAGGGTCAGATTGACTCAGAGTGTTCTCTGTGAATGAAAAAATAGGTGTATTCTCCGAGGGTTAAAATTATTTCGTAATGTCTTATAGATTTGAGAAATTTGTATTTGCTTAACTGATACCTTTTTCTTTAACGTCGTCAATAGCTCCACTAGCTTTGTATATCTTTACCGCAAATAAAATAAACATTTTCGTTTTCCATAATTAATTTATAAGCACGATGCTGTCAAACGATGCTGCTCGTGTAACGTTTTCTTACGTGAATAAGAAACAACAAGAAAGGTCAGAAAACAAGCTGAAAATGTGTACCGTTAAAATAGGAGAAATGATAAGAAAAGTCCGCGTACTTTTCTATTGTCACGCACCACAACAACAGAAAACTAAAGCCTCATACACAGGTGCGAAGCAACCATCGGGGCCTCGTAGTATTGAGCATGTAACGTATATATTTGATTTGAATATTTTGCGTGCCAGGTAGGAGGTTGCAAATTCGACATTATGTGTAAATGTATTTTTAATTTGTTTCCCTGGATTTGCAACACTTTTGTATTAATTTTGTAACACAAAATTAGTCATTAATAAGTTGCAATAATTTGCGTAACTAGTAGAGGGTTGCAAATTTATAATCGGATAGGGGAAGACATTTAAAGCACTCCGTAAAATTTGCAAAACTTTTGCAATTTTTTCACGCTTGTAAAAAGTGCAAAATAATAATTGTTGCTAATTTTTCAATGTTGCGGACCTTGTCCGAGGTTGCAAACTTAACAGCTTGTGACGAAAAATAATCTCACCGTTTGCAACCAATTTGCAAAACTTTTGCAATTTTTTTGGCAAAATTACGACCAAATAAACAATTGTTCCATCATTGATTTAAAAAATATATATGCGTGCAACATAGAAGGTTGCAAATTGGTACAGCTGTTCGGGGCAGTTGTAAAAGTTATTCTATCGGTTTGCAACACTTTTGCAATTTTTTCCTCCAAGTTACAAACAAAAACGTTATTTTACAATAAATTTCAATGTTGCGCGTCTCGAAATAGGTTGCAAATCTAACACATTGTGGAAAATATTACAATAGACATTGCTTTAAGTTTGCAGGACTTTTGCAATTTTTTTCGCAAAGTTATAATAAATTAACATTTTTTTGCAATGTTTAACATGTTCCGGACCTCGGGGATGGTTGCAAAATAAGATTTATTGTTATTTCAACTCACCCAATATACCATCAAAATTTGAAAACTTTTGTAATTAAAGTTAAATTTTCGAATTTTAGTGTCTTTACTGACTGGCCGACAAATGTAAACTCAGTTGCTACAATCATGATAGCAATACATACTATGTTGTCAGCAACATGCCAGCAACAATGCAAACACGTTGCTATCTGGAGCGTTATATATTCTAAATAGTTATAATTATTACATTATTATTACACATAGTTTTTTTAACTATAATAATAAAATAAATACATAAGTACATTTTAAAAACAGATTAATACATAAAAATATCTTATTGCTTGAAGAACTTTACGTAGTATTTCAAAAAATTCTGTATTTTCAGAACAACCTTTATTCCTATATACTGTGTACATATAAATAATTGTGTTGAAGGCACAAAAAGTTTCCTATAAGTGCTTATCTTCAAACGTTCAGTATAGGTGTCTCTTAATTTTTCAAAAATATAGTCTCTCTCTCTCTCTCTCTCTCTCTCTTTTAAAAGCATTTTTAAAATTATTTTGATGTGTAATTTAAAACAGATAATTTTGATTATTTAATTTTAATAAAACTTTTATTTTACTGTTGAAATATAGCTAGATAACTTTAAGATAAATAATATGCTTTCAAAATAAATGTTATACATTTTTGAGACAATTCTGTAAATTTTTAAACGCATTTATATTATTTTATTATATAAAATTTTTTTATCTTTCCTAGCTTTTCATCTTGATTAATTTCGTTGTAAATTTAATTGAATTAATAATATTAGTTTGCATAAATATACATGTCTATTTTTACACATAAATATTTTGGCATTGCTTTTTTAATGAGTTTTATTTTAAATATTGTCCTAATAGATTTAGTTTAAATTTTTACTTTATTACAATCAATTTTTGATCTAATGTAAATAAAATACTCAAAATATAAGTATTTTATTTAATTTATTTATTATTTTTAAATTTTATAATAAAGTAATAAAATACATATGTATTTTATATAGTATATTTTTCTCCTCAGTATATTTTTTACCTTACTTAAAACCAATAATTTTTATTTCATCAAAATTTTACTTCTTTGTTAAATGACGATAAAATTATCATATAAGCTTTTGCAAAGAAATAATGTATACTTTTACAGAATATTTCTGTAAATTTTTATTCTTATTTATATTGTAAATGTAAAATATAAATTATGTTAATCTTTAATTATTTTTTATCTTTATCTTGCATCTGATTAAATTAATTATATTAGTTTAAAATAAACATACTTATACTTCTTATACATAAACATTTTTAATATAGTCATTATAATTATATAAATATATATTTACACTTAAATATATTTACACTAATTGTTTTATTACTAACTTTTATTTTATTAAAATGTATTTACTAAAATAAATATTTTACTTAAAATTAGTTAAAAACATGATTTCTGATGAACAAGTTGAGAAACTTAAAGATATAAATCCTACTGATTTATTGGGGGGGCTCCGTTTGCCTACATTCCCGATTGCCAACAGCTTCGTTTGCCCACAACATTTTGCCTACAGCTTCGTTTGCCGACATTCCCGATTGCCTACAGAGCGATTGCCTACAAGCATTATTGCGCACATGTAATAGTTAAAAATACGAAAGTACGTTTGCGCACATGACCAAACACATTGCACACATAACTTTATTGCACACAGCAGATTGCACACATGACATTATTGCGCACATACACATTGCACACATGACTTTATTGCGCACATACACATTGCACACATGGCTATATTACACACATAAATAAAAAATCATATTAACACTTTGCACACATGACATTATTGCGCATATACGCATTGCACACATAAATTTATTGCACACATAAAATAAAAAAATCATAATAATAATTAATACTTTGCACACACGACTTTGTTGCGCACATACACTTTGCACACATAACATTATTGCGCACATACACATTGCACACATAATATTATGCGCATATAAAATAAGAAAATCATATTAGCACATTGCACACATAACGTATTGCTCACATACACTTTGCACACATAACATTATTGCGCACATACACTTTGCACACATGGCATTATTGCGCACATACACTTTGCACACATGACATTATTGCGCACATACACACTGTACACATAATATTATTGCGCACAAGAAAATAAGAAAATTATATTAGCACATTGCACACATGACGTATTGCACACATACACTTTGCACACATAACATTATTGCGCACATACACTTTGCACACATGACGTTATTGCGCACATACACTTTGCACACATGACATTATTGCGCACATACACTTTGCACACACAATATTATTGCGCACATGAAAATAAGAAAATTATATTTGCACATTGCACACATAACGTATTGCACACATACACTTTGCACACATAACATTATTGCGCACATACACTTTGCACACATGACATTATTGCGCACATACACTTTGCACACATGACATTATTGCGCACATACACTTTGCACACATGACATTATTGCGCACATACACATTGCACACATATATTATTGCGCACATAAAATAAGAAAATCATATTAGCACATTGCACACATGACGTATTGCACACATGCACTTTGCACACATGACAATTATTGCGCACATACACTTTGCACACATGACATTATTGCGCACATACACATTGCACACATAATATTATTCCGCACATAAAATAAAAAAATCATATTAACACATTGTACACATAACGTTATTACACACATACGCTTTGCACACATAACATTATTGCGCACATACATTTTGCACACATGACATTATTGCGCACATACACATTGCACACATAATATTATTACGCATATACGCATTGCACACATGACTTTATTGAGCACACACACACATTGCACACATGGCCGTAATGCACACATAAAATAAAAAAATTATATTAACACATTGCACACATAACGTTATTGCGCACATACACATTGCACACATATATTCATCCCAAGTCTTATAAAGGGAACAGAAAAGTCAAAATAATGTCACTTTGATGTCACATTGACTAAATTTACTGATTTTTTATCACGATTGAAATCTTGATCTTAGACGGCTTAAAACAGACTTTACGCTGACTCCTTTTATTATTATATCTTTTTGATTTTTAGAAAATGTGGTATTCCAGACAAAATGCATGTCTCAAATCGGGACAAATGACGTCTTAAAGGCGTCATTAAGATATCTTCAAGACGTCTTATGATATAACGTCTTTAAGACGTTTTAAGGTAGGTTTATAATAGCCGTAACCGTTGATTTACGCCGTAATCTTAAGAAATTGACCAATCACAGTCAATTATTCTTCTCACATTCTACTGTGATTGATCAATTTCTTAAAGATTACGGCTTAAAACAACGGTTACGGCTATTATAAACCAGCCTTTAGGCCGGTATTCGCAGTCGTTTCTTATATTTAAGACCCGCGTCTTAGGTACAATCCTAAGATGTTATTAACCAATCACAGAGCCGTATTCGGCGTCTTAAAACATTACTTAAGACAGTCTTGAAATAAGATCTGACTATGAATACCGACCTCAATGGTGTCTGTTATTGGGAGTTGAACCATAGATTAAAGGCCGTCGCACACAAAATTGCATAGGCTGCATAAGCATAGCATAAGACCGCTGGACCAATGAGCATCTTATGTAAATTAATATGACGACTTTATGCTGGATGCTCATTGGTTTAGCGATCTTATGCTACGTCTATGCTAAGCTATGCATTTGTGTGCGATGGCCTTAAAGAAAGGAACACAGACTTTTAAGGCCATCGCACACAAAATTGCATAGGCTGCATAAGCATAGCATAAGACCGCTAAACCAATGAGCATCCAGTATAAAGTCGCCATATTAATTTACATAAGATGCTCCTTGGTCCATCGGTCTTATGTTATGTTTATGCAGCCTATGCAATTTTGTGTGCGATGGCCTTTACATAAGGGCCTTGGCACATAGAAAAACTTAAGCAGTAAAACTTAAGCAGTAAGAAATCAACGGTATGGATTCGCTACCGCTTAGGGCCGTGCCTTAAGTTCTTGACTGTGATTGGCTGATTTGCTTACTGCTTGAGTTTTACTGCTTAAGTTTTTCTATGTGCCAAGGCCTTAACGCATAATGCATAAGAATAAGAAAACTGATTAGTCTATAGGCCATCGCACACAAAATGCATAGCTTAGCATAAGCGTAGCATAGACCGCTGGACCAATGAGCATCTTATATAATCAATATGGCGACTTCATGCTGGACGCTCATTGGTTTAGCGGTCTTATGTTACGCTTATGCTAAGCTATGCAATTTTGTGTGCGATGGCCTTATTTCTTTACGCACATGTATGTATATATGGACCAATCAATTTTCTTATGTTTACGCATTATGCGTTATGCAAAGTGTGCTACCCGCTTTATATAGATATAAACCGGCTCCTGCCGTAAGAGGCAGCGTGGGGACATGACGGTGCAAGACATAGGCTGAGTGTCCACTGAGCGTGTCACGCGTCACGCATCATCACGAGTTAACCAATCAACACATCCCATTTTGATCCCGTCATAAGTAATGTAATAAAATGGGATGTGTTGAGTGGTTAACTGTGATGACGCGACGCGTGACGCGCTCAGTGGAAACTCAGCCATAGCCTCAATTGTAGTTCTTTCTCTTTCTTCTGATCGCTTGGTGGGGATAGCAGTCGCGTCAGCAGACCAAGCCGCTCAGTAGTAGTCAAATGCGATTGACTCTTACTTTTGGAACAA
>JASTWL010001519.1:0-34902 GCA_035220575.1 Temnothorax rugatulus | reverse complement strand
GGGCCCACATTGACAATGTTCCCGGTTGGAACGGTTTCATGGAAAACGTCACTGCTAATCGTCCTTATGAGAAATCAAAAATAATTTGTCTCTCTTTTGTTACGTCCAACCCCAGGATTAGGATAAGAAGAACTGGGAAGCGAAGGAGAGGCTAACCAGAGGGGTCGGGGTAAGGAAGGACGCAACCAGATGCTTAAGAATATCGCTCGCAGGTACACGCTAGACGCGTGGCGCGAGCCCGAACGCACTTTTCAATGGCTCCGGAAGGGTCAACGTCCGTGGAGACGGTAGGACGCCTTCCGTGAGCGGTACGATCGTCGGTCCTCTTTTAAGTCAGGGAATTTAATCCCTTTAACTTAGGATCGGACCTCGTGCGGTTTCGAGAGAGGGAATAGTGATGGGTGAGGTCTTAAAATAAATGAAATGGAAATTTATATTTAACATAAATAAAACATTTATTCTGAATTAAGTAAACTATCGCTATTACAATAAGTAAGACGTAGGCAAATTAAACCGGGAATTGAGATATTTTAAAGTGAAAATGTATGTGTAAGGTGTATTCATCGCGGGTGTTACATTAGTGCGGAGGTGATCGGGCAGGACCTTGGAAGGGGAAACCTATTCAATGGACATCCTGCCCGCTATTATTACAATTGATCTTAGAACTGAGGTTACATGAATTTAATTAAATATGTGTCCGGTGTGTAGGTGTATTCGAATCTAAATTAAAATATAAAGAGATGTTCGCGGAGTGAAAACGAAAGACAAGAATTTAAGAAATAATTATAGGCTAGGCGTTAGGGTAAGCTATATATATATATATATATATATATGTTAAAACAAGGAAGATTTTATGTAAATTGTAATTGTACATTATGCGGATTCTGAGTGCTTGGCGTAGGCGCGGTTGACAAACTTTTCGATCGAATCGAAACGCGCGGTGATTTCGTCGAAATCTGACGCGGGCGGATTTTCGCTGGTTAAATCAATGACCGGTGTAGACTCGGTCAGGTCGATTAATTCCGGGGAGGACTGGGTCTTATTCTCCGTCGTCGGAGCGGAGTGTAGGCCGTTAAGCCGGCGCAGTTCGGCTAGGGCGTCCTCGGAGATGAATCTCCCGGAGAGGACGGATGTTATCACTGGAGAACTATTCTGCCGGTTTTGATGCTGCAGAATGCGTTCTCTTCGCTTCCTGCCCGCTCTATGTTTCCATACCATCTATATAGGAAAGGATTTTTAATTACTCCGAGCGGATAATCGCTAAAGCAACTAGGCGGGAGAATAATTCTAAGTAGGAGCAGCGGTTTAATGGGAGATCCTGAGCGAATATCGCTAGGGATAAGGATTCTTAATTATCTTGAGCGAATGTCGCTAAGGTAATTAAGCGGGAGAATTGAGAATTAACGGGAGGTCCTGAGCGAATATCGCTAGGAATAAGGATTCTTAATTATGTTGAGCGAATGACGCTAAGGTAATTAATTAAGCGGGAGTGTTGAGAGGTCCTGAGCGAATATCGCTAGAACAAGGATTCTTAATTACTTTGAGCGAGTAACGCTAAGGTAATTAATTAAGCGGGAGTGTTGAGAGGTCCTGAGCGAATATCGCTAGAACAAAGGATTCTTAATTATCTTGAGCGAGTAACGCTAAAGCAATTAAATGGGAGTATTGGGAGGTCCTGAGCGAATATCGCTAGGAATAAGGAAACTGAGTATCCTCTGAGCAAATAATGCTTGGGGGATTCAGCTGAATCGTGAGAAGCAGAATTACGGTGGGTAGAGGAGTGGCTTGAGCGTGTTATCGCTAAGGGAAAGGATTCGATAATTACTCTGAGCAAGTGATGCTAGGGTAATTCCAAGAAGGATTATAACAATCTTGAGCGGGGAACGCTAAGATTATTAGAGACAGGAATAGAATGGCTATTATGATACGACTTACATACATTTATACGTGTGCGGGCAATTGAAAGTTAGAGTAACCGAATATTTAGGACTTACTATTCGTTGGAATATATATATATATATATATATATATATATATATATATATATATATATTTCTGTCAGGCGCTGGTGCTGACCGCAGATCTCGCTGTGAGGGTGATTCGTGGCACTTAGCGCGCACAGAATTTACTCGCGATACTTTAAGTTGGTGAACAACAGAAAAGTGGCGTTAAAGTATAAGTAAGCGGAAAATATGCGGACATAGAAGTAAACTGTCTCGTGCCGGATCGGAAGAGAGAGTCCGCAATGTCGGGGTTTATATAGGAAAATGTAAGGAATGGAAGGGGTGGATTTCATGTGGGGTGTGTCTGGTTTTCATTTTTGGGACTTTTGGTTGGTGGGATTCTTCTAATTTTTATCTAGAGGATTTCTTATTGGGCGAGACGTTTCTCACCCAAGAACCAGATCTTAAGTTTTCGCCTATCCTAGAAGTTAGAGACGGTTATCGATTTTTCCGGTTTTTCATTGGTGAGTCCTTTCGTAAGGCCCCCACTGTCTTATCGGGGGTGCAACCCATTGCTTCCTCCAATGACTCATTTGTTTTTCGGCTATCGCCGATTTCTCTTTTATTAGGGTTCTTTTTTTTTTTTATCTCGCGACCCTGTTTTTATGTTGACGGACGATGCATACCTCTCAATCTTAAATACAAACGGAAACTTCCGCCACGTGTATTTACAGACACGTCTTAGGCTTTGTTTCCGCTTGTCGGAAACATCGTAGGTGCAATTTTGAAAGCTCGCTCGATGCAATAAAGATCTTCATCAACCCATTAAGGCCCATTTGGCGCGTCGTGTCGCCGGGTTTATAGTTATAGGCCTGACAAGGCCGATGAAAATCTAGTCACGTATGCCCCGTCCGTCGGTAATTCGTCATCTGGAAGGTTGCGTTTAGTCGCCTAGGCAAATAGATAGTTTAGTTATAAAAAAGAAAAAGGGAATGTGCAAGGATCAAGGCTCACTCGCCGATCGACAACCGTCCGTGCTCAGTCTACTTATCATAATCCTAAGGCCCATCTTAAGCTCATAGGAATTCCCGCGAAAAAGGGAAATCGTGGAGTTCGCAGGACGTAACACTTTTATTAATGGTATTCCTTTCGAATATGACACCATATTTACGTCGCTCCTCGAAGCCGCTCGTTTAGGTCGCTCCTGTGGTCAGGAAACGATTTTTGTAACATTTGACCAGCCGTTATATTGGAAGGCGCGCGACGTTGTTGCTTGTGCTGAAAAATCCGAGCTCGGTAATGTCATCGTCAGACTTGGTGGATTCCATCTCCAGATGTCCTACCTTGGCGCGATAGATACGATAATGGCCGGCAGTGGACTCGATGCTGCATTGAAAACTATTTATGCAGAGAATAGCGTTCAGAAAATGTTAGACGGTCACGCATACAGTAGAACAGTTCGTGCTCATATGTTAGTCCATTTGTGTTTGTCAAAAATCATTATGAATGTGGCTGAATTCACAGACGAGGAACGGAGTGAAATTGATTTGTTACTGACCGACATAGATCAAAGTGTCATCCTGGATGCCGTTGACAACGCGTATGTCCAACACATTTGCGCAGAATTCAACAAACAGCTGACACTAATGGAACAAAAGAGCCCTACCGCGAAGCTGTAGGATTCAATACTTCCGGATGGTTACATTAATGAAACAGTTCATTGAGGCTGAGCGTTCCGGCAACTGGACTCTTCATTTAAACACAATTCGAAAAATGATTCCTTTCTTTCACGCTAGCGGTCACTTTCTCTACGCAAAGAGCGCTCATCTATATCTGCAGGATATGGAATGTTTAGAGAAAAAAATGTCTGCACATGAATTTTATAAATTTACTGCCTGTGGCTATTTTACAATTCGACGGTCTGACAAATTTTGGTGTGGGATCATGACAGACATGACAATTGAGCAAACGCTTATGCGCTCGTTTAAGGTTAAAGGTGGATTGACTCAGGGCGGTAGAATGAACGACATTTCGCAGAGGAAATGGACCACAGGAGCCACTTACATGCAGGATGTTTGCCGAGAAATAGAAGAATTCGCTGGGATTATTACAGAAACAACTGAACAGCATATAGATTCAAAGCAAACTCGAGTTTCACGCGATAATAGCGATGCTGAAAAACTTTCAATCTGGTTTGCCGCTCATAATCCCTTTCCAGAGACTACAAATCTTATGTCCATTAGCACAGGAGTTGTTGGATTTGAAATCATTAATTGCCATCGCGCCTTCGAAATTGGGATGGAAATGACGAAGAAAATGAACAGTTCTACCTATGATTCGTTGCCCTTTAAACGAAAGGATAAAGTCCTGGCCTTGGCTGCAATGAACAGTAGCTTGAAAATCCATTCCGTTGTCGTAGCTGTTAATCCTTTGCTGCTTTTTCAAAGAATTTCTCTGTCAAAGCAAAGTGATGAAGATCTTAAAATTTTTCTTAGTTACGAACTCTCGCCGTTCCCCCTTTCTTTGTTTACTGAGGAAGGAATGAGGAAAGGAACGAAATCATCATTCTACACATCGTTTGCGCCACTGTCAGACACCCCTCAATTCGGGACGAAGCGACTCGATGTGATAGACGGGGGTTTCCTATTGCACAGGGTTATTTGGGACAGCCATTCGAACTTTGGAACAACATGCAAAAAATATGTTACCTACGTGCGTCACCATTTTGCCAAAGACATCGTCGTCGTTTTCGATGGTTATGCAGAAGATCCACAATTTGCAGGCACCAAAGAGTCGGAGCGTCTTCGGCGAGCAAGGAAACAACAATCTTCGGACATAATTTTTGACGAAAATACAGTACCTACAGTATCCCAACAAAAATTTCTGAGTAACGGAAAGAATAAAGCGCGCCTCATTAACATGCTAACGAAATATTTACAGTTATCCGATGTTACCGTTGAACAAGCGTTCGAGGACGCGGACACACTAATTGTTAAAACTGCAATAGAAAATGCATCTTTGTACGACTCCGTCACAATTATTGGTGAAGATATTGACCTTCTCGTTCTGCTCACTGGTCTAGGACAGGAAACTCCTAACGTATTTTTCCGTAAATCCGGAAAAGGAAGAACTCGGGAGGCTCTATACTCGGCGAAAAGTTTCAAACATGTTTCTGTAATCGATCACATCTTTCTTCTTCACGCGTTCACAGGATGTGATACTACTTCAGCAATTTACAATATTGGCAAAACGAAATTAATCAACATTCTCGAGAAAAACGATGGACTCCGAGAAGTTCTTTACATGTTTAAGAAAACGAAACTCGATATCGACGTCTTGACAGCAGCAGGAGAAAAAATATTTTGTATGTTGTTTGGTGGGACCGAAGAAGTGTCGCTTAATTCCCTACGATATAAGCAATTCGTTAAATCAGTGACAAAAACAAAATTCAACCTTTCCTCCTTGCCTCCTACCGCAGCGGCTGCACGGCAGCATACATTCCGCGCATACCATCAAGTGCAAACCTGGCTTAACATCTACCAGGATCCAGAGGAATGGGGCTGGCAACGAACTCGTCTAGGATTAGAACCAATCATGACCACCCAGGATCCAGCGCCTCCTGCGGTACTCAGATCAATATCGTGCAAATGTAAAAAAAATGTGGAACAGCCTGTGGTTGTCGCAAAGCTGGGCTTAAAATGTTCGGTAATATGCGAACATTGCAGCGGTGAATCATGTACAAACATTGTACAGTTGCAGCAAGTACTTGAAGACGACGACTGCGACGACTTCGAATTTCCCCCGGTTGACTTCAACGATTCCGAAAGTGAGGAAGTTGTCACCGAAGAAAGTCGTGATATTAATGACGATGATATTGATGAAAGAAATATGCCATGCCCAGCGACAAAAAAGCAAAGAATTGCATAAATTGTTTTTACAATATTACAATATATAGAACGAAAGGCACTTTCTCGGATCCGTGGATTATATCTACTGGAGATACCACGCAAAAAAAAAAGGCGCCTGAAACTCTACCTCAGTGGTGTGTGGTGCGGAAAAGTTTTATAATATACGACAATTCACAATAAAACCGCGAATTTTCCCCACGAAAAAGAGCATTTACTAGATACACTCAACTTTGGCGCTCTCTATCTCTAGTGTTTTTTGAGCCACCGCAAAAAAATATATACGAAAATTGTAGAGAATTGAATCCTCTACAAGTTTTATTGGAACATTTTTTTGATCAAACTAACAGGGGGCGATATAAGTGTCAATAAAATTGTTCAACCCCTAATTGACGGCACTTTTTTGGTTTTAACTTTTTTCCTTGACAGCTATTAAAAATTTTTTCGAACAAAAGTTGTAGCAAATATTTTTCCCTACAAAACTAAAAAAAAAAGAACAAAATGCGACCAATAAAAGCCGAGATATTCAAACTTTAAATATTCACCCCTATTTTCAAGATGGCCGCCGACGCACAGGGAAATTTTGTTGGAACTTTGTGAATTTGGGCATCTCCTATGACCCTCTACTCACCCTCAAAAAATTGGCTTGTCAATCCGTTTTGCCATTTTCAAACCTAATTTTACTGGCCTATGTGCCCACTTTTTAAGTTATCATGTAACGCGAGGAAGTCCTCGAACGGACTTACGGCGACCGCCAACGCGCAAGCGGCGCCGAACGCAATTGCGGCGTCGGGACGCCGTAATTACCAACCGCTCCTCCGCTCGATCCCGGCGCTCGCGATTGCCGCCGCCGATACCCCCGCCACACCGAGACGCCGCGACGGCGCGGGCGTATATAAGCAAGCGTTTGTCAACGCTGAAACGATTCTGCGACCGACTCGATCACCGATCCGACCGATCCTGAACTCCCGCATCCGCTAGTCAACCGAGGGTAGAGAGTTACTCTGTCTTTACCGAGAGTGTCTCGGCAAGCGACCGGCTTCCTCGTCTTCAAGACTATCCGGACGGGGGTAGAGTGCTTCTCTGCCTCTAACGAGCGCTTCTCGCCGGATACTTCCTCCGACCCGCGACGCCTGTCACAGGAGATAGAGCTTCTACTCTGCCTCCACCGAGCGCTTCTCGGTGGACAGCCCGCGCTTGGGTAATCCTTCCGCCTTTCCTGCGGAATCCGCGCGATTCCTCGCACCGCGCGCCATTTAAGCCCCTTGCACAATAGGCGATAGCGATAGCGATAGCGACAGCGACAAGGTTGCCGACAAAGCTATACCTTTGTCGGCAACCTTATTGCTGTCGCTATCGCTATCGCTATTGCCTATTGTGCAAGGGGCTTTACACGCGCTCCGATCCTTACCCGCATAGAAAATTTTCTGGGATCTGACTGGAATCTATCCCGATTTCCCCAAAAAATGATGGATTCTGATTGGGTAATCTATGAAGATTCGGATTAGAAGTGTAATGTTTCAAAAGTACGATTCTACATGGAGACACCCAAACAGATTCCACTTTTTCTACCCAACGTTTGCCCAAGATGCGATTCTAAATGGGAAACCCAGACAGATTGCACTTTTTCTACCCAACGTTTGCCCAAGGTGCGATTCTAAATGGGAAACCCAGACAGATTCCATTTTCTCTGTCCAACGTTTGCTTAAAATTCTCTTTTTTTTTAGATTTCTAAATAATTGAAACAGCTTGAGCATTTACATTTTTTAAGAATTTATATTTATAAAGTGTGCGTAAATACTCGAAGCTTTTCAGATATTTTGTTTAACATAAATATATAAAATATATTTTATATTTATAAATTCATATATGTAAATTTTTAAAAAGATTAAATGCTCAAGCTGTTTTAATTATTTTGCTCAACCCCTTTTTGAAATAAATTATAAATGTCTCGAAAAGTAGTATATTATATTTTTGCTTTAAACATAAAAATGTAATTATTTACATTTATAAAAAAATTTATAAGAAAACATAATAAGGAAATATTGTAAGAAGTACTATATAAAAAACATTAATTTTTGGATGATCGTCGATGACCATCCCAGTCTCTGGCATTTGAAAAGCCTGCTCCTAATGCTGTGTGAAAAATCTTCTCACTTATCGGTTCACCCCGAACGTCAATATGTGTGTTTATTATAATATCTAAAAAGTATACAAGAAATAAAAATATTTGTTATTTTTATATTCATAGCAATCATAATGCACTATTGAATATACCTTTCATTTTATTGTATGTGTTAGATTAATTTAAAAACTTTTCTCTCTCCAGATTTCTTCACAGCTGTAAATTGTGTCGCTAAATTTTTCTTGAATATTTTTCTTAATATCGTATGGACACTTTTTGTAGGATTATTTGTGGTTCGACCCAAGCAACTTTTTATAAATGTAATCTATTAAATAGAGCCAGGCGACTATAACTTGTCATGGTCGTCGTTGATTCACGTGTGCGATATCTTGTTACGTTTCAGAGGTGATAGATACAGCAGCAGCAGCAGCAGCAGCAGCAGCAGAAGCAGCAGCGCTAAATTTGTCCTGCAAAAAGGTAAGTGATGGCTACGATCAACGCGTGACGCTGCGACGCCCTTCGAAACGTTCCTCCTCTCCTTGTTTCTTCGTTGAAACAAGAGAGAAGAGGAACGCTTCGAAGCGCATCGCATCGTCGCGCGTTGACCGCGTAGCCCCGGTTCTTTTCTTTTTTTCTTTTTTAATATCTTTCTTTGTTTCAGCTCAAGACCAACATGTATTTTGAGGATCTGTTCCACCCAGCGTTGGATGTCGAACGATATTGGCGACTCAAAAGAGACATGGACCTACATAGGTGCATCGTACAGGCGGGTGGCAGAGCGGCGGCGTCGGTAGCCGCTCGCCGCTTCATGCAACATTACAAAGTCGAATTGCCTCCCCCCGATTGGAGACAACAGAGCGCATTCAGGTTTCGCCGAAGTCGGGCAGCGTTTAACACGCACCTGAGCATACAAAGCTGGCAGCCGGAACCAGCCGGTAACTTAGGCCGGAGGCATAAAGATTGGTATTACGACGAGGACGATGTCCCATCCATGGCGCCGATTATATCGGAGCCCGATAGCAAGGTGGAAGATTGGATCCGCTGGGAGGAAAGGGAGCGGCAGGAACGGGAGGAACGTGAGCGACCAGAGCGAGAGCGACAGCAGCAGCGGGATCGGGAACGCCGGCAGCGGTGGCGAGAGCAGCGAGAGCGGCGAGACCGGTAGGCAGCAGCAGCAGCAGCGGGAAGCGTCGTCGGTAAGTGACGGATGAACGACGTTACCTTCTCCACTTTCCTTCGTGTTTGTTTACTCAGCGCGCGCAAGCGCGTACTTGATCATCTCTTATTTTTCATCGTTTCAGACTGCGCTAAACCGTTGCGTGTGTACAGCGTGTGACATATCCCCACAACGAGACGGCCTTTCGTTCCTAACGTTTTAAGCATGCGTGTAAAACTGTTGGTAGAATAAAAGTGTAGTTTCGTACAAATGTAAATGTTATTGCCCTTCTTCCTCTCTTTTCCTCTACACCTATCCCATATTCCCTTTCGTTCTTCCCACCCCCCCCCTCTCCACTCTCTCGTGGTGGACCGCCTTGACGCGGCGAGAGGACTCCCCGTTCGGATCCGGCAGGGTCATGTCCGCAAGCGCGCGCGCGGTGGCCTCTGTCTCCCCCCTCGTGGAGGGATCCAGAAGCCACCGTGTGCGTGCGGTGACCGACCCGTCGGTGAGGTGCGGGGTCCAAGAGTCCACCCTTCCTTCCACCGGTCCGCACACACACACGTGCGTACCGGACGGAGGGAAGAATGGGAGCCCGGCGACTCCCTCAGGGCCTACCGTGTGTGTGTGGTGTGTGTGTGTGTGTGTGTGTGTGTGTGTGTGTGTGCGCGTGCGCCTTCGGGCCGCGCGCACGCGCGCGCGTTGTTCCAATCGCCGGTAGGAGAAGGCGACTCCGACTTCAAACGCCCGGTCGGCCAGGACCGTTAGGGGGGAGTTTCCACTCCTCCCGCCGGCTTAGAAGAAGGAAAACCTCGATAAAAAACCAACGGGGGTTTTGTTCCCACGATCCTCCCCCTCTCACACCGATTGCACGCCGGTGCTCCGGCAGGGTGAGGAGGGGTGAATCGTGGAAGGGGGGGTCATTGGGATCGCTCACCCATTGCACGCCGGTGCTCCGGCAGGGTTGGGGATCTGGGGTGTGTGTGAGGAGAGGTCGCCTGGGCCGCTCGGACGTATTCCGAGGTCGGGGCCAGGCGACCTGGGGGGGGGGAGACCCGCCGGGCCGCTCGGACGTATTCCGAGGTCGGGGCCGACGGATAATGCCGCCGGGTGCGAAAGACCGGCGGCGCGCGGGGACTCCGGTGGTCGGCGATCGCATCCCTCCCGAACCCGGCCATCGGAGTCTGTGGAAGGGTCACTGGTGCGGAGGTCACCTCGGCCGGTGACCCAACACGGTACCCGCTGGTCGCCACGGCAGGCAAGGCCTTGGGTGGGGTGCGACACCCTTGGCCCCAACTGTCCGTGGGGCCCCCCGCGTGGCAGCGCCCGTCGCGGTGCCCTGGAGATCGGAGGCCAGGGACCCCCGAAGACTCACGGGCCTCGTGGCCTCGATGCCCTTTGCCCGTGGGGCTAGTAGGGGGCTGGAGGAGAGTTTCCTCCCTGCTGGCGGGGAGCTGGGGCATAGGGAAAACCCGAGCCGCGACGGGTACGGGGAAAAATTCAAAAATGAACCCAAACAAATGTAACAAAAGAGATGATGCGGGAGCGGCGAAACATGTCGCCGAGAAAGACTCAACGACGACACGAAAGGAGGAGAGAACCACCACCGACGACGACGTCCACCCATCGTCGTCTTCGGCGGCGGGACAAACACGCGGCCAACAACCACAGCTCACGCGGAGAGATATGGCATTCCTCCAACAATATTACCCTGTTACACGGAGAACAACGACGACGGCGACGACGTCGAGAACCACCACCGACGATGACGTCCACCCATCGTCGTCTTCAGCGGCCAGACAAACACGCGGACAACAACCACAGCTCACGCGGAGGGACGTGCCGTTTCTCAAAAAATTCTCCAACCCTGTTACACGGAGAACAACGACGACGGCGACGGTGGCGCCGCCGCCGCCGCCGCCGCCGCCGCCGCCGCCGCCACCACCACCGCCGACGCCGGCGCCGGCGCCGCCGCCGCCGCCGCCGCCACCACCACCACCACCGACGCCGACGCCGCCGCCGCCGCAGCCACCACCACCGACGCTGACGCCGCCGCCGCCGCCGTCCAGCAGCGGCGAGAGCAGCAGCAGCAGCAGCAGCAGCAGCAGCGGCAGCGGCAGCGGCAGCGGCAGCGGCAGCGGCAGCGGCAGCGGCAGCGGCAGCGGCAGCGGCAGCGGCAGCGGCAGCGGCAGCGGCAGCGGCAGCGGCAGCGGCAGCGGCAGCGGCAGCGGCAGCGGCAGCGGCAGCGGCAGCGGCAGCGGCAGCGGCAGCGGCGGCAGCGGCAGCGGCAGCGGTAGCAGCAGCAGCAGCAGCAGCAGAAGCGGCAGCAGCACGTCTGCATACCTATCTACCAACGAACTGCGTACATTCAATCCCATTTCCGTCGAACTAGACACCACGAACATGGAAAACGTCTTGATCGAGTCGGACGTGGATTCGATTTTGGTAGTGGCGACCACGTTGGAGCCATTCGTATGTAGGACGATGATGACCATCAGGACAAAACCACCGACAATTCTTCGGTGTTTGAATATCAAATTGACATCGTATCTGAACAGTAGAGAAAAATTCCAGCCGCTCCGTCCAGCGTCGTTCGTCGCTGAACCGGACGAGACGAGCAAAGAACGAACGTGGTACGAGTGCAAACTCGGCACCGTCGACAACAAGCCGATATTCATGTTGTTTCAGATGGAGCGCGAATCGACAGCGGAGACAGAGGCTACGGCGGCAGCGTCCGACAGCGACACGGAAGGACCACCACCGCCGCGCATCGACGTTCCGGTCGCGAGAGGGAGGGACCGCTTCGTCGAAGTACGTCGTCATTCATACCCGACGTAATCGTAGCGGCGGCGAAGAACTTACCCACGCACACGGTGACCGCGCAGACCAGGATAGTCGCTGCCGAATACGACGTCGACAGGACATTCAACGTCGCTCCGCAGGACTACGGTCTATACGCGCGCCTCGTGTCGCAACAACTCGCGACTTTCAACTTGCTGGACACCCACGGCATCTACGTCGTGCGATTCTACCAAGCGGCACACGGCCTCAGACTGTCGTGCGATCTCGCGGCGAAAGTCCTGCGCGACGTCGCTCACATGGATCATCCCCACGTGGACGTCGTCCAAATCCACAGAGCGGACACTCTGACGGACGACGTAGGGCAGGCCCTACGTCGTCCGTCTCGACGGGACGAAAGCACAAGCGGCCGACATAAATCACCCGCCGCGATTGTGGAATCTGTATGAGAAGGCCATCTTCCTCGGGGACGGCGCGAGGATAAAGAGATACCGTGTAGGATTTTTGAGCAGGTACGGCAACTTCTCGTGCCACGCGTCCCCCACATGGTCGAAACACCTTGTAACGTACTGTCAGGTGTACAATTCGGCAGCCAAAATGGCTCTGCCCATAAGTTTTGGATCTTTGGCGGCGTACCTCGTTTGTCAGGGCTACAACAACGACCGGAATTTACGCGACGCGCAACTCAACGTCAAACAACACCTACGCGACGTCACCTTTTTCTACAAGGAATACGTTCGACATAATTACTCGCTTCGAAGAGGTCATCACCATCGACACGAGGAGGCACAAAGTCCCGCGAGAAATAGACAACTCGGGAGTGTTCGACGAACACTGCCGAACTAGTCTAGTAACGAAAATAGTTGGACACAAACTGTTGTACAGGATCGACGACTGGCACGAGTACATGGACACCCGAATAAAAAGAGACGTAACGCTGCTCCGAACAGCCTCTGATTTATACGAGCGACAGTTGCGTCAACACTTGACGATGCCACACAACTTCGTTACGACAACCGTAGAAGCCTACCTGCGGGTGATGTACTTTGCGCACGGCTTTAGCAGGAACTACAATTACACCGTTTGTCGAAACGTCTTTCTCGGAGGCAGCGAAACGCGGGCCATCAAAGACGAATTCGTCGTGCTGCGAAGCCGAGAGGACAACGTGGCTCCGGACACTTACCTACGACACTTCGCCCTATACGCGAACGACGTACCGGCGGCCCTTGCGCACGCCGTCCGGCACATTTGGGAAATATCTCGTCTAATGGAGACGGACGATCCCGTCCTCTTCTTGACGGTTGTCCACGCATCGTGGGCGTACCGTTGTCTGGACAGTGCAAAACCGATCGACGATACGCTTGTCCCATTTCTGCGAGACGCGCGTCGGGGAAGATCGCCCTTTAGCCTGGAAGCATTTCTGGATTTGTACAAACGTCTTCCGACGGGACACGGAACGAGGGTCAACGGGACCGTTTAGACCGACCGCGTGACAAACGCGGTAATACTCGATCCCACCGCTCCCATCGCCAGAGTCGCGCGAATGGCGATGAAAATAGCGGAAGAAAACGTCGCTGACACCATGGCGACATTCAGAAGATACGTTGTGGACAATTTCCACCTGGTTCTCTAATACCTTTGGAATCCACGTTGCCGATACTTCACGGTATGGAACGTGGTACTAATTGGTGGTTACCGTCATCTCCCGAATGGGACAGAGTTGAGGGTTGTTGCGGTGAATCGTAGGATAAGACGTCTCCAAGCACACGTCCGTAAACGTGCACATAACAAGCGCGAGACGACCAACGACGCCGCTGAAGCACCAACCAAAGGGAAAAGACCCAAAGGCCAACCGCCCAAAAACAGCCACAACGTACGCAGCAGCCATCGACCGCCGCAGCCGCCGCCATCAACACCGCCACCGTCGCAAACGGTGGAAGAAGAAGCAGCGTCGAGTAGCGACGACGACTCCTCCGTACCGACGACGGTGCGACGACGTCCGCTACACTTCCGCTTGCCGTCAACACCGCCGTCGGAAGAAGCGATCCAAGTGCAGTCGCGACGACCCAACAAGGCCAAAAGACCCAGAAGCCGACCGCGTAAAAAGAGCCATCGACCGCCGCAGCCGCCGCCGCCATCAACACCGCCACCATTTTATCGATACTACACACAAACTGATGTCAAAGGTAAAAATACTACTTGCTTTTATTTGCTAAATATTGGAACTTTGTATAATAAAAACGTTTTAATTTTTATAATGAAGAACTTAATATTTGTAATTTATATTAAGCTGAAATGATTAAACACTTATTACCAACTGTTTCACATTTACTGATTTAAGAAAAGCAAAAAGAAATAAAGAAAATACATTTATATAACACGTGCGTGGAAAGTGGCCCGTTCCGCGCGCGCCATCTGTGCGACAAATGGCCAATTCCATACACTCGTCGAAACAGTGCGGTAATGTAAACTCGTGTGTGGAATTGGCCATTCGTCGCACAGATGACACGCGCGCGCAATGGGCCATTTTCCACGCACTTGTAATATAAAATAGGGTGTGTAACACGTGCGGGTTGAAAATTGGACACGCGTGCGGGTGATCGCACTCGCCTTCGGCTCGTGCGTCCACCCGCACCCGTGAATTTTCAACTTACCGCACTTGTTACACAAATAACTATTTCCTCACTAAATATAGTCTATTTTTCAGTACGCAGTGGTAGAATTCGGATTTTTCTGTTGTTCCAACAATTTGGTGGGATGGACCCAATTATTGCTACTGGCTTGAAGGGATAAGAAATATCAGGACTCTAATAAATAATTAAAGAAATTCCAATAAAAAGTAGTTGGAATAAATATGAGTGCCAAATATTAAGTAAACATTGTAAGTAAATATATATATAAATCACTACAAAGATATTAGATAGAATAATTGCTATGATGTCTATAACAATAATTATTTTAATTGCTTATGTATTTGTAAGAAAATATTCTTGAGAGGACGATACTTCTATAAATATTGAATATACGCCTGAAATTTATTAAAATATAGGGGAGACCGGGGCTAAACCGCCAACGGGGTTGAACCGCCAAATCAAATATCTCGGAACCTGTATATTGTGCGAACTCGCTATTAACATTGTAAACGCTGCTTATGGTACCCATGTGACCAACGGAGTTTCGGCAGGTTACCTGCCGTGTTATGATTTTTACGAGGGCAAACGTGTTTTCGGAAGGTGAAAGTGAAATTTTCTGCGCGTGGAAATTTTGTAATATCTTGAATATTATTGTATCACCAAATCTCAAAGTAAGTGATTATAAAGAGTAATGCATGCTGAACACGAATCCAGTGTAGTTTTTTCATTATCGTTGATGTCTAATATTTCGTGGGCGATCAAACCTGAAACTTATGTTTGGGGCTTATCCGCCAGTAAGCACCCGGGGCTGATCCGCCAGTCTCGTCACTGTGGCGTGCCGGGCGCACGACTTCAGCTCACGGCGATTTCAGGTTAGGTTTCCCTCGAGCGTGATTCTGTCTTCCCTTGCACGTGCGTCAGTTTGTATAGGAGGGAAATGGTACGCACGTTTCGTCGCAAAACGACTCCCGTCGACAAGGAGCAACTCAAGAAGGCAGTTCTTGCGGTGAGAAAAGATAAAATGAGCGTTTCCGCAGCCGCAAAACAATTCGATGTCCGGAGAAGCACGTTGAACGACTTGAAAAAAAATGCCACACAAACAGAACCGCAGCCTTCGACGAGCAGTGGGCGTAAATCGAAATCAAGAAAGCAGCAGCGGTCGGATTCTGACAAAGACTTGGATAATACGTGCTGCGTGTGCTCAGAGAAGTTAACAATAAACAGAGCATATGGGAAACAGTGCATTGCGTGCGAGCGTAGGGCACACAACACATGCGTGCGCTTGTCAGGATCTGTATTCACGTGCCTAAATTGTTTTATGGAATAAGTAAAAAAAATGTTTCGCATAAAAATTTTTAATAAATTTTTATATTTTTCTCTTAAGAAACAATTATTAAAATGTATCCTATCATTTTTCAGGATTAGATGTACGTATATGTATTGAAAATGCAGTGTGGCGGATTAGCCCCGGGGGGGTGGCGGTTCAACCCCGGCATTTTTGAGATTTCAATTTTTCCAACGTTGTCGTTTTTGCTCTATACCGGTTAAACAAAGCAACATAGATAAAAATTTCCTATATAAATTTTGTAGCTAAAGGTTCACTCTTTACAGTGGTGTACCACATTTAACTAAAATTATTTATTTTGTTGTTAAAAATCGGCACCGAAAAAAAACTGGCGGTTTAGCCCCGGTCTCCCCTACATTGATTTCTTATTTTTGAACCATCTAATAGTATGCGTATGTATCAGTGTAATATCGATTATTGTATTAAGGGAGTAATACAGTCTGGAAATTTCAAAAAATCCATTTTTTTATTGCATATTTTGAAAGTGTTATCCTTTACGTGTATTTTGAGCCCTTGCCGATTGCAAAATTCCAAAAATTGACGAAGCTATAGCCGTTGGAGCAAAGTAGTGTCGGCCGCTAAACCGGCCGTTTTAGCCAGTTGCCAAAACTTTAAACGCGTTTATCTCGAAACGACTTTTTTTGAAACGGTGTACGCGATTCCGAACGTACTTTTATTCCGGCTGTCTTGGCGTTTGGCTTACATCAATATAACAACACAATGCTCAGGTTGACGTTGAGTTTTTTGTCCCCGATGAATGTCCATTAACCATGAGTTAATAACAATAAAAAAAACCGTTGGTTTTTTCGGCATAAAATGAACTTTTTTCTGTTAAGTGCTATTCTTCTTTCTCGTCGTATCTTCATGTCTGAAGAGTCGTGACATCATGGTCATGTACAGTGGCGAACCACCGTCCAACAATGGCGGTCTTCCGCTTCTCGGAGATTCTTTTGTAGTGGTTGGCCTGTGATATCCTTTATTTGATCCAGCCAGCGCGATGAAGAACGGCCTCTTGGTCTCTTCTCCTCAACTTTCCCCTGTACAATCAGTTTTTCAAGATTGTCCTGGTTTCTACGTGTGATATGACCAAAGTACTGGAGAACTCGTCTGCGGCAAATAGTGGACAGTCGGTCGGTGATGTTCAGCTCATTAAGAATTGACACGTTCGTTCTTCTTGCCGTCCAAGGGATGCCCAGCATCCGTCTCCAGCACCACATTTCAAACGCATCTATGCGGTGCCTGTCCACCGCCTTGATGGTCCATGTCTCCGCTCCGTATGAGAATATAGAGAACACCATGGATCTCACCAGGGCTATCTTTGTGTTTATTGTTATTTGTTTGTCTACCCATATTCTCCTGAGGTTCGTCATGGCTGTTCGCGACATTGCTATACGCCTTCTTATCTCTGCTTCGCTTCCTCCTATGTTGGAGATTAAGGATCCCAAGTAGATGAACTCATTGACCGTTTCCATGTCTGGGCGTACATTGTTCCGTTGTATCGTGTTGCCTCTGTCAATCACCATGAGTTTGGTCTTCTCCAGGTTGATATGTAGACCTACTTAAGTGCTATAACTTTCACAATTTTTAACATTTTTACAATTTTCGAACGTCAACCTGTGGGGAATACATTTAAATTTAATACCCTTTTTGCGTTTTTCACTTCAGGCACGCCGTACAGGAGCTACTATGTACACCGTAGTCGAGCGCGCGCGCGAAGAGATGACTCATAACTCTTACATTTCTTAACATTTTTCCATATAAAAAAGACTGTAAATGCACTTAAACATGTACTTCAATATCGTATACACCATGAACCTGATTGGCCTACCACTTTGTCACAAATAAATCCTGAAATTGACCCTCATTTTCGGCTGCCAGACTGTATTACCCCTTTAATATAAATACAAATATAATATAATACAGTTTTTTTATGATTGTAAATACATAATAACGATTTAGTCTATTTTCAGATACTTATGAATCAGCTTTAAAAGCTGAAAAAGAAGCAGTAGCCTCGTCACAATCCGAAACTGAATCTAAAAGAAAAAGAAAACAAACTTAATTCACAGATTATGTTACTGTTCCTGAACCTCCTAGAATGAACCGTTTATATGAATCAGATACAGCAGGTTAGCTTTTAATCATAATAACACAAGCATATATTTGTCCAAATATATTATTGGAAATAATTTATTTTTACAAATTTTTGTTTTAAGACAATGGTGAGATATACCATACTAAAAATTCCAGAACAGCAAATTATCTTAGAAAATATTAATTTATTAGAAAAATGATTCAGATAAAATTTGAAGGGTTCAAAGGGAGCCAATAGATGATATTAGATTTTGGATCCGAGGCCCGTGTTGGGCCCAGTAAGGTTCAAGTTTAATTTTTTAAATAAAAACCCCTATTTTTTATTCCATCTCCTTTTTTTACTAATTAATTTGAACAACTTTTGTCTGAAACATTTTTTTATTTGTCTGATACTTTTTGAGATATTTAAAGAAAACTTGGTATAGACATCGCTTTGGAACTTTTATGTATAAACAAGTATTTAAAAAAGTTAGGATACTATTGCAACAGAATATTCTTAAGATCAAATCAAGTCAAAAAGTCCTATACCACTTTTTCCTCCGACAAATAATTATCGAGATATCGTGAGTTAAATATTGAAAAAGTTACCAAATTTTCTTTGAATATCTCAAAAAGTATTAGGCAAATAAAAAAATGTTTCAGACAAAAGTTGTTCAAATTAATTGGGAGAAAAGGATGATACAATAAAAAATGGGGGTTTCCATTTAAAAAATTTAACTTGGGCCCTACTGGACCCAACACAGGCCCCCTGGAACCAAAATTTAATAAGATCGTCGATTGGACTCCTTTGAACCCTCGAACTTTTATCTGAAAACATTTTTCTCATGAACCAATACTTTATGAGATAATTGTCCGTTCTGAAACTTTTGGTATATACGGTATAGGATAAAGGTCTTACAGGCTAATATTCCTGTAACTGAACGAGATATGCAACTCTTATTTTCTAGTAACTGTTTGGCATTGAAGCAAGCATTGTTTAATAAAATTAATTATTTTTATGCTAAACAGTCGCTGGAAAATAAGAATTGCAAATCTCGTTTAGTTTCAGCAATATTAGCCTGTAACACCTTTAGGGCTTCCGCACAATAAAAAATATAAGGAACAAGGAACAGATATTAGCGATTAGAAGTAAAAAATCAAGAATAAAACTGGTGTAACATTAATACACGGTTTCCGATAGGTTAAAAATCTATTGTCTGTGTTATTCCCTGTTTCCGTTGCCTGTATTTTTTATCGTGCATCCAACTTTATTCTTAATTCTTTAGTCCTAATCGCTAATATCTGTTTCTTGTTCCTTATATTTTTCATTGTGCGGAGGCCTTTATATAGTGATCCACTCTTTATATTATAGACTAAAGGTCATTATCTTTTTAATTGCCTTGATAATGCACATTTGTTTATTGATCTTAATATCTGTGCTCTAAATTTTTCATTATTATGATAATGCTTTACGTTACAAATTTTAATAACATATAGCTCTCTGAAATACTTATTACACAGGTATTTTGTTTCGAATTTTTTGAAAGGAGTATTGATTGAATTTTACTTGTTCAGAAAATAGTATAATTTACAATATTTCATAACAATTATGTAATGTAATTATCTTCTGTGAACATACACGATGACAGTGAAAAGGGTTGAAAACTTTTGACACATTTATAATAAATAAAACTTTATATTTTTTACGTAAAACTAAATATCACATGCGCTATTTAGCTTTTTTCTTTTCTAAAAAAGTCATGTTAATTATTTTATACTCATTATTAAACTTTTGATACACACAACTGTCAAAATATGCAATGACAGCCGCTTACGAAATAAGCACAACAAGAGAACCAATCGACATTACGGAAAAACAACAACAATAAACTTTGATAGATTCGAGTATCGACTTTATATGCCTTTTTTTTTAGAAATATAAACAGATTTGTTTATTTTCAGGCTCATCACAAGAGAACAATGAAAATACTACAGTAAAAGTTATTCATTATGACAACAGTAAGTAAGAAGAATTATAAGCATTTTTTAGCAAAAACGTGCAAAATTCAGTCATTTATTTAATTTTATAATTTGTAGGGAATGTTACAATAACTGAAAACAATATGGATAATATACCTATACTTTTCGAAGATAACATAAGTTTAATGACTTTGATAAACGACCTTAAAATGATACTATCAGGTATTGAAACCGAAGTGACAAATATAAAAGAAAAACAGGAACAATTACTATCTCAAATTCAAGAAACTACAAATTTGATTTTGGCAAAGATAAACAGTGAGCAATATTCTAAGGAAAGTATTGTACAAGATACAAAGATTGGATAATATCTCCCCTTATCTTCCATTGACAATTTTCTGACTTTTGAAGATATGCTAAAAACTGATCAAGAAGCTTTCATGCAAGTTGTAAGTGTAAAGCTGCTTATCACAATTATAATTTTTACCGATTTTTTGGTATTATTTTCAATGTAGCGCCTATAGCAAAGATAGTAATTGCGCATTATCTGTATCTACTATGTTTATAGTTATTTTGATTGTGGCGTAACATATATGCATATATTTTTTGTTTATGACAATTTATTAGATGAAAAAATAGATGAAAAACTCTAAGTGTCAGTAACATACAGACAAAATCATCCAAACGTCATATCAAATAAGTCACTAACGCATTCACACTACATTGTTCAAGTCTTTTATGCACATGTTACGCTCAAACACCGAAATCGCTCAGTGAGCAAAAAAACATCCACAACGCGTTGTGGACGGTGCTGATCATCCACAACGCGATGTGTGCATTTGAGAAACATCCACGACGCGTTGTGGACGGTGCTGATCATCCACAACGCGATGTGTGCATTTGAGAAACGTCCACGACGCGTTCATAACATTAATACACGGTTGAAGAATATAATAGAATTAAAAATAGACCGATATCTCAAATATTAAGAAAATCCAGACAAGCCAATTAAGGAAATTTATTATTTCTTAATTTGATTAATAAAAGCAATTTTTATATATTTAACAAATTATACTTTATTTATTAAAATGTATGCACCAGATTCTAAAGTCCAATAGGATGACAGCAGGAGAAAATAAATAATTAGGTTGGTGTTGAATTTAGCAAGAATCGGTGAAGGGATTACCGATTTCTGGCTATTTTTAGAAATGTCCGTGGTTGCTCTAACTTTCGTAAATTTTTTTTGTAATAGTATAACAAATATTAATATAACAAATATTAGTCACAATAAAGCTTATCACAATAAAAAAAAATGTGCAAGTAGAAACTTGCACATTGCTTCTTCATAGTTTTTAAGTGTGCAAGTAGAAACTGTGACGTGACAATGTCGCGTCCACTGCCCAGACGGTAGCTCGGCCGAGGGAAAAGTCGGGGGTGGCGCCTCGACGAAAGGGGGGGGGGGCTACTCGCGCTAAATTAATATATTATTCTTTCTGTAAGTTAGATTTTGTAAGCACGACAGGTGGTGCCGGAGCGTGGGATCAAGGACGGAGATATGTAACGACTGATGTCGCAACGAGGGAAGGACGGACGCTTGGAGAATGCTAGGCGAAGTGGTTGGCCGACGGGCGGGCCACTGGGGCCCACCGCCGCGGAAGCGCAGGAAATGTCTCGCACAGCACATCTCTGGGCCCGCCGCAGCAGAACGAGGGGTGCGACCCCGCTACGGCAGAGCGGGTGTACGACCCAGATGCCTCCCCCGACAGTACCAAGGGCACCGAGCAGCGTAGCCACGGCCTGGCCAGCCGGGCTAACCCTGAGATGGGCCCACGCATCGTGACAGCGGATTGAAAATGCCGCGGGCAGGCAGCGGATTGAGCGGTGCCGCGAGCAGAGCGGCACGCGCCACATTACGGCAGGGCGGAAAATTGCGAGCTTGAGGCGCATGCGCGGGGGCCCAACGTGGTCCCGCCGGGCCGGTCACTCGTCACTGTCGAATCAGCCGCAGCCGAGGAGCCACCCCCGGAAAAGTTTCCCGACGCAGCCGAGCAGCAGCGAGCGGTTATTGTAAGATCTCCACTCCGGTACTGCCGTTGTAACTAGAGCTCGATCTCGGCCAGAGTTATCGATTAGATTATCGCTGTATCGATTAGGTTATATCCTGCACGTGGCTACCGGCTCCCGCTGTTGCGAGTGCCGGTGAAATTACTCTTGCATTCCAGCGGAGTGTGTGATCGCGGCGCGGCCGAGATCGAGCCCGGGAAAATATCAGAAAGCCCTCCTCGGAAGCTCACGCGGCCGACAGTCAATTCGTGTGCGTCGTATAATGTTGCGTGTTCGTGAATGGTCGCGTTATCGCGGATTATCGTGTATATTGTCGCGGATGTGTCGCGTTATTGTGGATTATCGTGTATATTGTCGCGAAGGTGTCGCGTTATCGTGGGTTATCGTGTATATTGTCGCGAATGTATCGAGTATCGTGGTATAGCGTATAGCGGACCGTGCGTTTCGGGAGATATTGCGCCGTGCTCGCGGAGAGCTTCGCGGATATTTTACATCGTCCGTTGTGCGGGCAAGTATCGTCGCGTTCGCTCGGCGGGGAGTTTCGCGGATCTTCGATGTCGCCGTAGGAAATTAACCGAGGCGTTGCGTTGCCTACCCGCGTTTGTAATCTTGCGCATTTATCGTGTACTCGCGTATGTGTTCTAGTGTATTTGTTGTGTCTTTGCGGATGGGATCTTGCGTATTATCGCGTTCTATTTCGTTCCGCATTTGTTCGTAGTACTTATCCTCTACACCATATGAAATACATGTTTATTCTTTCTTTTATTATTTATTGTGTGTTGATTGCGCTACGCTCCTTCCCCACCGCCCTCGACAAAGAACTGACACCCTGAGTTAGCGTTATGTAACCGCGTATGGAGTTGAGCTATTGAAACGTGGTGCGCGTAATCGCACCTGGCGCCCATTAGAATATTTCGTCGGGAAAATACTTTCGCGGATACCGGGGAGCTACCGTCTCTTACAGGTAATTTGCGGCAGCGCCCCTTCGGCTAGCGAGACCGAAGGAAAACGGGTCGCAAAACTTACACATTGCTTCTTCATAGTTTTTAAGTGTGCAAGTAGAAACCTGTACATTGCTTCCTTATAGTTTTTAAGTGTGCAAGTAGAAACTTGCACATTGCTTCCTCATAATTTTTAAGTGTGCAAGTAGAAACCTGCACATTGCTTTCTCATAGTTTTTAAGTGTGCAAGTAGAAACCTTCGCTCACAAAGCTCCTCTATGAGGAAGCTTTTATTTTATTCGATGTATAATTATTAGTATTTATTTGTTCTGGCTTCCTCATAGAGGAAGCTTTGTGAGCGAAGGTTTCTATTTGCACACTTAAAAACTATGAGGAAGCGATGTGCAAGGGGATGCTGTAGTGACAGTAATTACCGACATTTTTTTGAACACACTAAACTTTGAATTGACTTTACGGAATTGAAAAAACTTTTTTACAGAATTAAAGTACGCACAAAAACGGAGTGCGCTGCAGTCAATTTTACATCAAAAACGAAAAAAAAAAAAAAAGAAAAATTATAGTTTTGTTATCGATTTCTGCGGTCGATTCGTGACAACATTTGCTGCATATAAAAATTTAGACTTTGTACGTATAAAATAAGCACGCAGCGCACTCGGGATTACAAAAAAGAACAATGTTGTTCCTTTCATAAATGAGCCTAGAAGCTTTAGTATAAGAAAATAATGTGTCTGAAAATCTCATATGTATGATGCGTGCGGAATCGGTGTGAAGAGTAAAACAGACCGTAGTTTAGTTGCTAGGTAGTGCGATAGGCGGTGCTGTAATCAAATGTGCAGTGAAGTGCATCGCTGGATCATAGGATAATGCTCCGGACTTATCGACCTAAAAAATCAGGTCGATAAGTGACACTATTACCTAGGACCAGGGTTGTAGGACGTAAATTTCAAGATTTTACTTCCCGGAATGGAGTATTTACGTACGTGTCGTTATGTTTACACAAATCTTTTTCATGTAGATAATTCATTCAATATAAATTATTATATGGGATATTATATCGTAAATTTAAATTATGATATGGGATATTATATTGGATAACAGTACAAAAAAAGAAAAGATATAAAATTAAATACAATTTGACTTTAGTATAATAAAGTATAAATATTACAAATCAGGCATATGCCTAGCGAGTGTGCAATGCGTGCATATATGTGTGATTGAAGAATCTGAAGCATACATAAAAAATAAATTCTCCTACAATTCATATGTAAAAGCTTATAGGAAAAAATAGAAGAGATCGCGTAGCATCATCATACATTGATACATAAAATACATTTCCAAACACGATTTATTTTTATAAATACGAGAAGGACATATTACAGACATGCGCGCGCACACGCGCGCGAGCGCCGATATATGAAAAGGAAGCCTAGCACGATTCTCGCCGGCTCGCGGCCGGCTGGCGAGCCGAGCGTCGAGCATCACGCGGTGATGCCAAATTGCACGCGGTGATGCCAAATTGCGGCAATGTGGCATCACCGCGTGATGCTCGACGCTCGGCTCGACCAGCCGGCCGCGAGCCGGCGAGAATCGTGCTAGGCTTCTTTTTCATATATCGGCGCTCGCGCTCGCGCGCGCGCGCGCGTTTATAATATGTCCTCGTATGTATAATTAGGTAAATCTTGTTTAAAAATGTATTTTATATATCAATATATGATGTATGTGTATATATAAAAATATGTATATATGAAAAGTGAGAAATAAACAACGGAAGGAGCGTAAATGATAAATATTTATAGAAAAATCTTCTTTCCCTTGACCAACATGTACGTATTTTCTTTGAAAATGTTCCATTTTGGAAAAGTAACTTATTGCCAATATAAGGAAAACGGAATAAATTAAAATAAATGTAATTTGTCTAAAAAATTTTTAGACAAATGTCTGCTAGTATATTAGTATACTTTTTACTGTACTAATAGATAAATACATACAGAGCAAAATTAGCTTCATCGATATACCACGGATTACACATGTAATAAAAATTAAATATATGTATATATATATACATATATTTAATTGATACAACATTCCTTGGCAAAATCGAAAAGCACTTCCTATTTTGTTTTGAATGCCCATTATATAAAGAAATGTGTATAATAGAAAAATGATATATATATATATATATATATATATATATATATGTATATATATATATATATATATATATATATATATATCAAAACAAAATAGGAAGTGCTTTTCGATTTTGCCAAGGAATGTTGTATAACTGAGAGATTCGACCAGCAGCGAACGATAAAAGAAAACAGCCATATAATCTTCTCTTACCTTCGCGTTACTATTGTTATTGTAAATATTAGCTTTGTAAAAGAATTAAAATAAAAATAAAAAGTATATTTTTATTTATTTAGCAATTTTTATAGTATCGTGATTTATTACTTATGTCTAATAACATTTTTTGTACAACTACATTCATAACTTTGCTTTAGAAAAGATTCGTGTAACACAAATATTTATTTCAATGCAAAAAGTTGTAACATTCCACACTGGTAAGCGCTCGTCATTGAAAACATTTTATTACACCGTCGTGTTAGCACCGTTTGAATACTTGCGATATATTTCAATAGCAACCCTTTTCTCTGTTTTGTTATTTGAAAGTACACGTCACAAATACAAATTGTTACTAATGCATGACTGAACGGCAATAGCGAGCGAGCACAACTCATTTAGATGCACCATAAATTGCTATTTTTATTTTTTTCTATTATTATCAGGTGAAAAGTGTTACACATGCCGTCCTGCTTTTATGTATTTGCAATGTAACTCATGCTTGCAATTTTGCTCATAATAGAAAATAAAACAAAAAACAATGGCAAAGTTACTTTTCTAATTGTTTCCAAATTATTCTTTATATTTATCCTACACGGAGAAAATTTTATATTAAATATTACTATGGTGTCGCAAGGTGCGGCTGGTCTAGTGGGTAGAGCGCCAGACTCGTAATCCGGAGAACCGGGTTCGAATCCCACTGGGCCACTGAGAATTTCTCAGTAAAAATACCGCACCCCCATCTGACGGATAGAGGTAACCTCTAGATGGGAAAACTGGGCTCCGTCTTTCGGAAAGAGACGTTAAGGTGGCTCTAAAGTGACATCGTTAGTCAATAATACAACTCACATAAAACTTGATAAAATACATTATGATTTTTCCTAAACATCTTATCTAAATAAAAATTATTAATATTGATAATGTTTCCATTGATTTTTATAAGTAGTTTATAAATTTATAATAATTATAAAAGGTCGATTGATTAATGTTGTCTTGATCGCAAGACCCATCTTCTTTCGCATCAGTGTGCAAGTACTGTGTAGATAGTGTAGATCTAGCAGCCAACTCGCCGTCTCCCCGCTGGCGTCTATAACCTCTTAGCGTGTCCATGCTTGTACATACTACATAGCAAGACAAAAGCCTCCAAGCAAAACAAAATGCCTCCAAAGTATCCTGCTCGTCGTATGAGAGGAAAAAGAAAAGGCTAATTTGCGAAAAAAAAGTTGTTTTAGTTCGAGAAAATCTAATTGCATCAGTAGCTAAAACAAGAGCTCTGAAATCCCAAGCACTTGCTTCCTTGCAGGAAAATGTAAATACAAAATTATTCAGCTGATAATACATTGAAAGATGAATTCGAAATAAAAAAATATAATATCCTTTTATTCCATAATAATAAAATTAATAATAATTTAATTACAATATTATGGCTAGAACTTTATATATTAATACTCTTTGTGACATGCAGTCTTTCGACCCGTTTGAATTTCGCGCGTCGAACAGCTGCTCGTTCGCAGAGCAACTGCTTGTTCGCAGGATAGACATTTTACTTCCGTGACACGCATGCATCATCACTTTCTCGATCAAATATTTCTGAAAATCCATGGCAACACACAACCTTTCATATACCACTGGAAAGCTTGTGATTTCATCTTTCAGTGATCAGTTTTTTTATTAACATCTCTAGTTTTTCTTAAAAGATATCATATCATTTCCGGTAAAAATTCAATAACCTCCCATAATAGCTATGTTAAAAAGTGATTTTTATATTGCTCGTTTGCAATAATTTACATGGCAACAGGGTCTCAAATTTTAAGAGATGGTTTATTATATGTTAAAGAACAACCTCCCAAAGTTTTATTTATGTGGCTAGTCTTTTAGTTTACTTTCGAACCACCTTAAGCAGTTGGTCCACTCATAACCGTCGACCGCTATAAAGTACCTCAGGAAAAAAAAAGGTAATTATGCATAAAAGGGGCCTCCTCTCCGATGACCTTGACCTTGACATATGTTGTCAAGGTCACCCTCCTGAGTGACCTTCAGAAGGTTTTAGCCGCTGGTCATTGTTTATTAAAAAGTTGTAAACAAAAAAAGTTTGAAAAATATAGCAGCTATTTTGAGTATTGGAAGTCCACGCATGTACTTTGAAGGCACACTATGTGTATAGTTTAACAATAGTGGAGCCCCCCGCAGGGGGGCGGAACCTACTGCCTCCACGCATACACTTTCCACGCGAAACGAGGTACCACATGGGTTCGTGGCGCGCTTTACAAGCTCGTTTATTGTATATCGCCACAAATATTCACACAAAAGGGGCCTCCTCTTCGATTTGCTTTATTTTTAAATATGTTGTTGGGGATGTCTTTCCGAGTCATTTCATATATATGTATATATAAGGGCCGGACTCAAATAGTTTCGGAGATACAGGCTGAGAAAGGATAAAAATAATAATATATAGGTTTGTAACCTTTCACGTATACCGAGATCCACCCCCACCCATCTCTGCATGCGGTGAGGTGCGGTAGTCCCTGTTTGTAGATTGATAACAGGTCAATTGATATTCGGTGGAATCGAACGATCATCGGGGCGATTGTTTATTCAACCTGTTCCTGATCGTTCATCACAGACTCTACTTGAAATTATTCGCAAGTGGATTAAACCAGACACCACAATTATGTCAGATTGCTGGAGAGCATATAATTGTTTACATGATTGTGGGTTTAAACATCTTACAGTGAATCATAAAATGAACTTCGTTGACCCTGACAGCGGTGCTCACACACAAACTATCGAGCGTGCCTGGTGAGAGACGCGTGCTAATATTCCTCGCTTCGGAATACGTCAAAAACATTATGAAGGATATCTTGCTGAATTTCTGTTTCGCCGTAAATATGACTTTGACAGTCGGATTATCGCATTCTTTGACGCATTTAGATTATCGAGGTTTGACTCTATAATGTGAACGCATCCTTATATTTGCATCGTATCATTGCAGTAGTGTAGACATACTGCAAAGTAAACAGATGACTCTCCTGTACGCCGATATAATCTACTGCGCGACCGTAAAGGTGCCATTTCACGTTGACGCTCGACGCTCATTTTCAGTGAGCAAAAATCTTCAAATATAATATATTTTATTTATATAGGTATATAAATTTATTTATATAATATAAATAAGTAAAAAATATTATTTCTAGGGTCACGTGGTTTCGCTTTGACGCTAGCGTCAAGAAATAAAGCTGAATTTATTCAACATCCAGCGTTGACGCTGAATCGTCGTTGATTGTCTCAATACAACCAAAAATAGGCTTCGAAATACGTAAAATATAAATTATTTTCAAGTAATATCTTTAAGTAATAATATTTTACGAATATATATATAAATAAGAATATTATTTCTGAAGATTTTTGCTCACTGAAAATGAGCGTCGTGCCGATCGAGCGTCAATGTGAAAAGGCACCTTTAGGCGCGGATGAAAAACAACGGAACGCGCTAGACATGTAAATCCGCGCGTTCACAGTATCGTTTATCCCGACAGTGTAAAATTAGTGTCGATATTGTGTGAATTGGTGTTTTAGAAGTATTAGTGTTGTGTGTATTGTGTCGACATAATGGGACGAAAATACAACAGTAAAGTTTTGCCTCTTTTTCGTCGAAGACTGTCTACACGTACAGGATGGATATGGTTAGTAACAATTACGTCGTTCTTGAAAGGATTTGTTTAGTGACTGGAATCACGATGCATGATTTCTTGAATGATAGCTTGCAGGCTGCTATGCCTGCTCCGGTGCATGCTAGATACGTTCATGCATTGAGTGAAGCACGCCGGCATGTATGATCTGAATCATACGAAGCTTGCAACGATGACGGAGAGGTATAGGGAGTAAATTTACTTGTCAAAAGTAACTGTTTCAACTCTAATGTTATATTATACATTAATTATTTTTTTATTTGAAATATAATTTTATATATTAATATATTATTAAATAATCTTGAAATATATATTTATATTGAAACTATTTTTCAGAATAATTATCATGATGCGCGAATATTTAGAGACGGAGCACGCGTTCTGAATATGCTTCGATACGTGTGCAATTTAGAAGGCATTTGTGTCCCCGTGTGTACATACTTGGTTATTCGTCAAACGTCAGAATCGAAAATGTCGTATTATAATATAACTAAAGCAGCCAATTTTCGTTTCTGAATTTTATTCAAAATAAACGTTATTGGTCCATCATTGACATTTTACTGCAAGTGTCATCGTGCAAGTGATCTGTCATCGTTGCAAGCTTCGTATGATTGAGATATTACGCATGCCAGCCTGCCTCGTTCAATGAACGAATGTATCTAGCATGCATTAGAGCAGGCATAGCAGCGTGCAAGCTATCATTCAAGAAATCGTGCATCATGTGATTCCTACTTTACGTAACCTGCTCGTTAACACAGATTTAAAAAAAACTTCCGTAATATTTTATATTGTTTATCTAATGTATTGCATGTGTTATAATTATGCAGATAATTTATAGAAAAGGTAATGACAAACTAAATATTCAACATAATAAATAAATAAATATTTGTGTGTTCTTCCTATATCTTATCACAAAAAAATAGAGATACTAGATCATATAAAGATCGTCGCACCTTTTTAAATAGAATTGTATGATTTTTCAATGTTTTGTCAATTTATTATACATATAAAAATGTATGAAAGAAAAATTTAATCAGCTCATTTGATGTCCCCCTTCAAACCACACAACTTTTATCTGAAACATTTTTCTGCATTTTCTATATTTTTTGAGATTTTTGCCTGGGGCGATGGGACACTCTGCATATGTATATGTATCATCTAGGTGGCGAAATATGAAAGAGAGAAATAAGTTATGCATATGTTTATTGTTTTCTGTATGTATAAGTATGCAAATAGGTAGGTACAATAATAAAATTACGCAATTACTCGTGAAATAAACTGCATGCACAATTATAATTAATTAATTAATTTATTTATTTTAATCCTTGCCTTGCGGCTTAGGATGACCTCCGTCAACTCTTACATACATTACAAACATATAGAATCTGTCCATTAAAAATGCCATAAAAATCAAAGGCAAGCCGCAGCCCTCCATGCCGAACGTTTTCCTGATAAGCAACATCCGAGGCACGGTTTTTTTCAAGTTCTATATAACAGAACTTGTCAACATGGAATGTTACACGCTCCAACACGCCCACGGCATGTAGCCCAACGAGATGAGAGAACAATTAATGCTGTAAGAGAGGCAATTATTGCTAATCCGCATACGAGCACAAGAAGTATTGCACATGACCTACAAGTGTGCCGTAGTAAAGTCCACAGAATTATTAAGCATAATCTTGGATGGCATCTATTTAAGAGTCATACAACTCAAAGATTATTTCCTCAAGATTTGCGTCGTCGAGAAGCTTTTTGTGATTGGCTCTCAGACCAAGTAAGAGCAAGATATATTACCAATTGGTGGCTATCGGTTCTTACCACAATTGAGAATAAATAACAAATTTTTTTATAAAATAGTTTAAAAATCAAATTTATATTTTTGTCAGCTTTGAGAATCATTAAAGAATTGTAATATTAAAAATATCGATTTATCGTAGGACAATAGCCACAAGTTTATAATTTAACAATTTTCTTGCCATTTTGATTTTAAATATCTACAAAATCATAGCAATCAAATTTGTACCTTTGTACAATGGTTGACGTAAACAACATCGCTAATGATCATTTCTTGAGGAGAATTCTCTGGACAGATGAATGCACTTTCCGCAGTGATGGGCGCATAAACAGACACAATGAACATAATTATGCGGAGGAAAATTTTCATTGCCGAAAAGAAACACACATCCAGGGCCAAATCCATATTAATGTCTGGATGAGAATTTTAGATAATCAAGTTATCGGGCCGTATTTCTTTCCGGAAAATATTAACGTCACAGCAGAAGTTTTTCCGCTTTCCTGGAGGAAACACTACCTAATTTATTAGAAGATGTTGTATTGGCTGTATTACCAAATATTATCTTTCAACAAGATGACCATCCTGCTCATACATCCCTTTTCGCTCGTAATATACTAAATCAAAGATTTCCTAACAGATGGATAGGCAACCATAGCACTCTGCATGAATGACCCCCACGCTCTCCTGATCTAACACCTATGTATTTTTTTGTATGGGGTTACATACGAGATCAGGTTTATGAGATACTGCCACCTTGTAGAAACGAGTTTATACAAAAAATAGAAGCAGCCTGTCAAGAAATTACACTCGTAATATTATCGAAAGTGCGAGAAAGCATAATGCGGAGAATCGCGTTATGTGCGGAAGAAAATGGAGGTTATTTTGAACATCTATAATCTTCTGTAAAGATAAAATAGAAATATGATGATTATATTAATGTTATATCAATAAAGTTATTATATAAATATTAATAAAGTTATTGACTATTGTGACGTGACAAAGTCACGTCCCCGGCCCAGATGGTAGCTCGGCCGAGGGAGACGTCAAGGGTGGTGCCTCCGCCCGAGGCGGGCGGAGCACTAGCGTAGGGTTAAGTAAGAATTTGCGAGACTTACAGGTTACGAGGCGGTGCGGAGCAGGTGGCCCCGAATTTCTGTACCGACTTGAAGTCGCACCGAGGGAATCTGAGAGCGACCGGCTGGAGACGTGTTGAGGACGGACGGCCGACGGACGGGTCACGCTGGGGCCCATAGTCGCGGTACCGCGTAGCGCCTGTCAGGGAGAACGCTGGCCCGCAGCATGAAACAACGACCCGAACACGGAGGAACCGGAAAGGGGGACGCCCCGACGAAGGTCCCCGTCAAAGGGGTAACCACCCCCGGAGTTACGCCACCGGTCGACGAGCCACGGCCTGGCCAGTTGGGCCGTCGAGCAACCGATCCCGGAGTCGCGACCTGGACAGTCGGACCCGGCGCCATCTTGGCACTACCGCAGGTGGGTGGAGGCAGGCGCGAGGGCGCCTTGGTCAGGCGCAGCGCCGTGTAGGGCGCAGCACTCGTCAAGAGGGACAGGGCGTGCAACACCGGCGCGCAGGAGCGCAGGCGCGGGCCCCGCGTGGTCCCGCCGGGCCAGAGGGCCGTCACTGTCGAGCGGGCCGTCTAACAAGGGAACGGTCGGGGGTGTCCGAGACCGATTTGGATAAGCTTTGGCTATGTTGCAGAGCATCAAAATATATTAGACACGTATTTTTTTTTTGCGGCTTATCTCGACGTTTATTGGTTGAAAAAATCCCTAAAAAATAACGACCGATTTGGATGCCCTTTGGATATGTTGTTGAGCATCAAAAAACATTAGACACGTGTTTTTTTTTAGCTGCGTATCTCGACGTTTAGGGGTTGAAACAACCCCTTGAAATAACGGATTTTATAGTTTTTAGCGAATATCTTCGAAAATATAAGGCGTAACGACAAAACATTTGTACGAAATGTTTATGGCTTTTTGTGCTCTTTACAATGGCGTAATCAGATTTTTCAAATTTGTCACATTTTTTTATTTAACCCCACCCCCACCTATTATTTTTGCCAAATATAACAATTTTTCCAACGCAAATACCATTATTAGATTTTTGGCAAGACGAGATGATATGTGGTATAGGCGTCGCGCTGTAGGTAGGTGTTGCGTTATTTCCGTTCAGTTGCGCCGTACGCTTAAAAATTTCCATTTCCACTCCGGGATGACCGAAAGCGCTGATGCAAAGGCTAGCGCAAGGCACTGACAGCGAGAGGTTAACTCTATTTCGAGAGTCCTAGACTAGCAACGGAATGTCGACTCCGACATTATAAATATCGCCGAATTGTAAGATCGGGCGGGCAGTCGCAAATCATAATCTAAACGAACACGTGCGTCACATTAACCGCTACAATAATATACTATCCCGCTTACGGCACAACAAAATCAACAACCAAATTCACGCATTTGAATATCATTTGCTTGTGTCATAATTCCGAAAAGCAAGCATTTCGGATCATAAGTCTGAAGTGTAAAGAACTGTGTTGTACGCTGTCGTTTTGTGAACATGTAAGGGCATTTTTATTGTTAACTTTTATTGGTTTCTTACGCTTGTTACTTTTTTCTTTGATATTGAATATTGAATATAATTTTTTATTCAGCTCTTACTCAATTCTTTGCCAGTCTTGCCAGTGACTATATAATCTTTTTTGTTCATAAAATGTCACGTTGTAAGCACCTACTATAGTATATTGTGCACCAAGGAGAGAAAGCAGCGTTTTTCAGACGAGTGTGATTTGCCGCTCTCGCCTTTGGCTCGGGTGGCAAACTTCACACTCGTCTGAAAAACGCTGCTTTCTCTCCTTGGTGCACAATATACTATAGTAGGTACTTACAACGTGACATTTTATGAACAAAAAAGATTATATAGTCACTGGCAAGACTGGCAAAGAATTGAGTTAGAGCTGAATAAAAAATTATATTCAATATTTGCTAGTCTAGGACTCTCGAAATAGCGTTAACCTCTCGCTGTCAGTGCTTTGCGCTAGCCTTTGCATCAGCGCTTTCGGTCATCCCGGAGTTGAAATGAAAATTTTTAAGGGTACGGCGCAACTGAACAGAAATAACGCAACACCTACCTACAGCGCGACGCCTATACCACATATCATCTCGTCTTGCCAAAAATCTAATAATGGTATCATAATAAAAATACACATGGATGTATTTGGCATTTGACGCTCTTAAATTTGCGTTGGAAAAATTGTTATATTTGGCAAAAATAATAGGTGGGGGTGGGGTTAAATTAAAAAATGTGACAAATTTAAAAATCTGATTACGCCATTGTAAAGAGCACAAAAAGCCATAAACCTTTTGTACCAAACTTTTTTTCATACGCCTTATATTTTCGAAGATATTCGCTAAAAACTATAAAATCCGTTATTTTCGAGGGGTTGTTCCAACCCCTAAACGTCGAGATAAGCCGCAAAAAAAAAAATACGTGTCTAATATATTTTGATGCTCTACAACATAGCCAAAGCTTATCCAAATCGGTCTCGGACACCCCCGACCGTTCCCTTGTAAGTGAGAGGTGCCATCCATCCCCTTGCGAAACTACCTGTCGCCGGAACGAGCGGACTAAATTGTAAGGCCACTGCACAAGCACCGCAAGTAAGATCGTCGCAATACCGAGGTCCTCCCGGGAGTCGCGTTGTGCCACGAAAGTATGTGATTCGTATTAATCTCTCGAAAAGAATACCGCGGGAGGGCCCGGCCGGGAAAGTGCGTAATTGCCCGTCTCGGGAGTTCGCGCGGCCGCCGACAGTCAACGCGTTTAATGGTCGTGTCGTCGAGCTAATTGTCGTTTCGTGAGTTAATTGTCACATCGTCGGAATGCGTTAAGTGCCGTGTTGTGTAGCCTCGGAGTATGGGAAACGGCGAGACGCGCTTCGCGTGATCGAGCGGTTTTGGGCGAGGTGTTCTCTGTACGGGCCGGACACCGTATCAACGCGGGGCCGCATGGGACTCGCGTGATCGCGTCGTGGCGTGCAGGACACCTTCGCATTTTGTGTTGCGGACCTCGCGA
>JASTWL010001518.1:0-34917 GCA_035220575.1 Temnothorax rugatulus | reverse complement strand
TTCGGTTTTAGGATACGATCGCTCGAGAAACCCAAAAGAGAACCGATGCTGTTGGGTTTTGTAAAATTCTCTACTCTGTAGGCGCACTTTATCTCGCTCCTCATGGTATTCTCGTTTTCGCGAAGGGCGAGTATCGTTCTATCGCCGTTGTCCTTGGCGTCGTCGTCGTCGTCGTCGTCGTCGTCATCCTCGTATATGCGGTAACCATCGTCGTCGTCGTCGTCGTCGTCGTCGTCGTCGTCGTCGTCGTCGTCCTTGTTCGTCCGATTTTCTTCTCTTACCTGCCCAGCGCCGCCATCAGCCTGCAGTTTTCCCGCTTCTTTCTCCTTCATTTTTTCTCTCTCACGGGCTCGACGTTCGCGATGAAGAAGAGCGGCGCGCAGATATCTGCTCACGGCTCGCAGCTCGTACGACCCTTCCGGAACGACGATCTTCCGGTCGTCCTGGCCGAAGTAGAATCGATTGTTCGCGGACGTAACGTTCGGAATCGAGTTGTACGTCTCAAAAGTCGTCAAACCCAGCTCGTACTCGTCGTCGCTCAGATCCAAAGCGGGAAAGTGACTCGCCGTGAGAACGCTACTGGTTCCGGTTAACGTGAGCGTCAGCGACATCGCGGGAGAACGTCGATCGTCCACCGCAACTCCCCCAATCGATCTCGCGAAGAAATCGCAGGCACAACTGTCCGCAGATTCGCTGGTCGAACGTCTGAAACGCGCGACGATTGTACGTCACGATCGCGCTTTCGCCGAGATATCGCGCGATATCCCTCGGCGGACGGAGATTTCCGAACGCGTCAAAATAGATCGCGGCGTTCCCTTTCTTCGCGTAAGCGACCCAATGCGTGCCCGGACCCGTCGCGTCGTCGAGATTCACGATGCCGCACTCCGCGTATCGCACCCTCGTCGGCAGAGCGTCGCGCATGAACACCCCACGGAAGAACGGCACGCGCAGGCGACGCGCCGATCGATCGAGCTGCTCGTTCGTCGTGACGCCGTACGGCGGTAGAAGCGCTAACGTCGCCTTCTTCCGCGAAATTTTTTTTTTTTCACCGATTCTCCTCGCACCACTCCCGCGCTTCGTGTACGGCGCGAGGTACAATCCGCGACCCTCCATCGCGCGATTGTGTCGCTGCAATTCGTCGAGTTGTCATTGCGCCGCTTTGCCGGCGCTCACCGCTTTGGCCACACCTGCCGCGCCATCGATCAAGGAACCGAGCGCACCCAACATCGGCAGAAAAGGCAGGAAGCCGCCGCGTTTCGCCGTCGGAAGTATCCTCCGGCTCTTCTTCCCGCTCTTCCTCGCGTTTCTCCTCGATCGCGTTCCTTTCCTCCGCTTGTTTTTTCGTTTTTCCATACCCATGCCCAATTTCGTCTTCGCCTTCATAGCCGCCCATACGGCCGCCGCGGCGAGTCTCTCACCGACCGTCGAGTCCCTCGCGGTGACGCGCTCGCGCGCCCTCTCGGCGAGCGATCGATCGGCGACGTGTCGTTCGGCGAGCTCGCCGCTTCGCGAGTACGCGACGTCGTGCTCTCGACACGCCGCGTCCAACGGATTGATGCCTTTGTCGCCGCGCGCTAGTCTCTTCGCTAGACGCGTGCCGGGTCCGCAGAACTGATAGCCGGGTATATGCAGCTCGAAGGGAAGAGCGTTTATCGCGCGATCGAGCAGACTGGAGCCGCACACGCGGCGCATTCGGTCGCGGTTGCGGGAGAGTTGTTTCTCTTCCTATTGCGGGAAGTCGACGATTCACCGTTCAGAGTGAGCGCGCGGTTGCACTCGTAGCAGTCCTTGACGAGCGGCGGTGGACCGTCTATGTGCGTTCGCTGGCACGGACGATTGTAATGTTCTAAACACGCGCGATATCTCCGCACCTCTGGATCCGCTTTTATATGTTCCGGCAATCGGTTCCACAACAGTTCCACGTATCTCTCAAAATCACGCAGCAGAACGATCTTCGGAACGAATTCCAGCTCCTCGGCGGTTAGTTTGAGAATATCGCGCCTGTCAGTCAGTAGGACGGGAAACATCTCGATGCGCGCGAACGACTCGTGTTGCTTTTCTTTTTTTGGATCACTTTGTACGTATTTCGGCGACACGCCGCGCTACTTATACCTGCGCGCGAGGTGTTTGCGCACGCGCGACGAAACAACGTCCGTGTTCCTCTCCTCGGCGATAGGGGGAGCTCATGACGAACGAATCGAGCGAGCGCGCGCGCCTGTGGAAAAAGACTGAGAGCGAGAGAGAGAGGTGGCAGGCCGACGTGGTCGAGATGCGTCCCTATTCGCGCCAAAACGCGGGTCACAATTACATTCTGACGGTCATCGATGTGCTGAGCCGATGCAAGACCAAGAGCGGAAAGGAGGTCGCGACGGCACTCCGAAAGATCTTTCGCGAGGACTCGCGATGCCCCGGGAATCTGCAAACGGACAAGGGAAAGGAATTCTACAACGCCGACGTGCGCGGGATTCTCGACGCGCGCAAGGTGAATCACTACTCCACGTATTCGGTGATGAAGGCGTCGGTGGTGGAGAGATTCAATCGCACGTTGAAAAACGACATGTGGAAGCTCTTCACGCTTCAGGGATCGTACAGATGGATCGACTCGCTGCCGAGCCTCCTGTCGAATTACAATCGTCGCAGACACAGAACGATCGGAATGCGTCCGGCGGACGTGACACCCACCGTCGCCGAAAGACTGCTGCGCACGGTGTACAGTCGCGCGAAGATCGCCGCGCCAGCGAGATTTCGAGTCGACGATCCGGTGCGCGTGAGCAAATTCAAAACGATCTTCGAAAAGGGCTACACACCCAATTGGACCACCGAGATCTTTCACGTAGCTAAAGTGCAAAGGACCAATCCCGTTACGTATCTGCTGAAAGACATTCGCGGAGAAGCGATAGCCGGAGGATTCTACGAGCAGGAGTTGCTGCGCGTCTCCAATCCCGACGTCTATCTCGTGGAAAAGGTCCTGCGTAAGCGCGGCAATCGAGTCTACGTGAAGTGGCTAGGAATGGACAGTTCGCACAATTCGTGGATAGATAAGGCATCTGTATTGTAACGGAAATAATTAGACACACACAACGTGTACTTTATTATCAATAAAAAGTATACACACATTCATTCGTATTTTTTCTACGCATTTATTTTTTATGATAAAACAATATTTAAAGAGCGTATGATATTGTTACGGTATTCCGTAATGTCCCCACGGAAGCGTTTCCACGCTGTCCAACCTCACGCATCGCTTGTCGTCGTGCGGACTGAGAGCAAGTTTCTGCTCCAACACGGTGTAAACGTCGTGCAAGTACGAGCGTATGCACGACTGGCGCGTCTTCAGCTCGCGCGCGTTTCGCAGGCACACCACATAATCCTCAAACGTGATCCTCTTCGCGACTACGTTTCTCTTGACGCCCTTTATTCTCTTGGTGTCGTCGCGTCCGAGTACCTTGTAAGCGTACATCTTCGCACGGAGGCCCACGAACTCCGTCATGATGGCGCCATTGTTCTCGTCCTTCATCAAACCGGGCACTTTCTTGTTGACGCGCGGCATACCGTGCGCATTATTCTCCGCGTAATCGCTCGTGTCGAACCTGTCTAGGTCGCGTCTCATACGCTCGTACGCGTCTTCGCACTCCAGCGAATAGATCAGACTGTCGGTGTCCGTGTAAAGAATTCGACACCGGTCGCGATAGAGCGGCACCATGTACTCGTAGTGAAACTCGTAGAGGCGCGTCTTGGATATCTCGAGAATGCACATACCCACGTAGACCGGCTTGTTGAATTTTACCTCCAGCCTTCGCAGCTCGATCGCGACCAGATTCTCCGAGAAGACGCTTCTGCTGTGAAAGTTCGGCCTGGCGATCATCGCCTCCGCGCCGTACCTGCCGTCCCATCGCGTCACGAGACGCACGTCCACGTGATCGCGCACGTTCTCCATCGTTTTGCCGAAGACGGCATTGTTCATAAGTTTGTACATGTTCCGCTCGAACTCGTTGCTCGCGCGCGTCCTGAACGTCGTGTTTAGCTCGATGTAGCCACGAAGCCAAGGTGACTGGGTGAATCGCAGAACGCGATGAACGCGCGTTAGACGCAAACCGAGTCGCAGACATTGCTGCAGATTTCGATAGTGCATCACGTAGCGCGATTTGTCGTGGAGCGTAGCGAGCAATTTCTCCTGCCGCTTACCGGGCGGTTTGTCGCGCGTCGGACACAACGGCAGGTCCGCGTGGACGTCGTGCAGGTCCCGCGGATACTCGAGATCCATCTCCAGAATGTAACCGACATCGCCGTTCGGCGGCACGATCGTCACGTCAAAATTCTCAGGGTCGTCGAGCCACTGGAAATTCGCGTACGGGAGCGATTCGCACATAGCCCAGCCGTACAGATTGTTCACGTCGTAATACATGAGATACGTAGTGGGCTGGGACGAGTCGTACGTCGGTACGTGCCTGTTGTTGGCTCGCGCGTACTTGAGCGAACATTGACTGAGGCCGCCGCGTATTCCACGTTCCACGAACAGCACCATGTCTATGTCGGTGAGCAGCTCGAAACGCACGCCGGTGTATCTGAGCATGGCGTCCCACGTGTACCCCGGCAACGTGTAATAGTACGCGGGATCGAGCCCGTAACTCGCCATACACGTATCCCGAAAATTTTCAAAGATATCCGCCAGAAGAAGCACGTCGGTCTTGAGATAGAGATCGCTGTACTCGCCGAGATCTCGCACGCCAAAACGCCGCCAGACCCTCGTCGCGTGCTCGTAGTCGCTCTCGCTCGCGGTCTCGTCGGTCAGGGAGCTGTAAAAGGCCTCTCGCGGTGGAAGCTCGGTCTCCCGCAACTTGTCCACGCTGTCGACGTACTCGTAAGGAAACACTCCCTTGCGAGTGAGCAGATCGAGATCCTCCGTGCTCAAGGCCGCGTACTCCGAACGCGTTATTTTCAACTTTTCCTTGCTCAGATAGGACGCCAGGGTTTCGATACTCGCGGCTAAAAATTTGTACGAATCCACGAATCGAAGCTTCACGTACCGATCCCATCTCCCGTCCGTCTGCGTCTCCCTAACGGTCTTCGAGAACGATATGTAAGTTTCCTTCGTGAGCGGCAGGAGCTCGACCCCGCCCTCGAAATCGTTTGCGATTTTCTCGATGATAAAATGCGCGTCGTAACCCGACAGATTGTGGAAGAACACAGGAATTACATACACGTTTCTGTAATTCAGATTGCAACGAACATGCGCCGGACCTCTGTAACGTCCGTTTAGATGACAATGATCTCGCATGCGTTTGTCCTCCGGTTGGAACGCTTTCCGACACACGTGACAATGCGTCGCGCGCTGAAATTCGCGTTTCTCGTCCTCCGTAAGTTCTACCATAGCTATATTGGTGGAGAATTTAATCTTAGCGCGACGTGCAAGAACGCGAAGCTCATTCACGAACCATGAAACGCAATCCTCGCCGCGACGATATCTGTACGTGGATACGGTATCGTCGTAGGTGCAGCACAGATAATAGCCCAGGCTGAATGGTACGTGACGCTGATACGCGTATCTTTCCGTTCTCGCACCCCCTTCGACATTCTCCCTCTCCCGTTGTTCGAGAAGACACTCCAGATCCGCGTACACCACGAAGGGGAGTCGCTCCTTTCTGTCGTAATGGTCGAACGACAGCCACTTGTCGTCCTCGTTCGGAAGAACGATGGCGCAGTCGTTCATTCGGCCGCAATCGACGCTGTGAGCGGCCAACTTTTCGCGCGTATAGAAATAGTGTAGACATCTGCGAATTAATGTGCGATTACAATGTATATATGTCTCGTTGTTTCCTTATTCCTAATTTGTTTTTTTTTCACTTACCGATCGCAAACGTGCTTCGCACAGCGGCTCACGGTCAATTGCGAATTCACCAATCGCGACAGATTCTTTATCCAGGCGAAATGACCCCTGTTGACGGCGCCGCGTAGCGTATCGTGCAGATACAAGAGATTTACGTGTCTATCCCTCTTATCGTTGGTCAACCGCAGAGGCACGATCGCGTTGTCGTCGGCGCCCCGTCCGTACTTATCTTTTTTTCCAATCCCTTCCCGAGTGGTGAATACATTGATCGATACGTCATTCAAACGTTCGAACTTTCCAATGTGTTTCAGATCGATGGGAAACCTGATCCCGTCGAGATTCAGCACCGTCGCGTAATCGGGATACGAGTCGCGTCGTTCAGCGGGATACAGAGCAGCGACCACCGCACGCGCGAAACACGTGTCGTTCTCCGATCGCACGTTCACCACCGCCTTTTTAAGTCTTATACCTCGCGGTATTTCCATCCAACATCCCACGCGCATGGGATTACACTTGTTCACGTTCACCGCTAGGTTCAGTATTCGCGACAACGCCCATCCGCTGTCGCGTTCCTGAAATTCTTCCAACCCCGCTAGAATCGCGTCACGCACGCGCCTATCGTACCACTCGCTCAGATCGGACGCTTGGAAGAGCTGTTCGTTCCGCGTAGCGATACTCTTCACATCGATCTTATCGTCCGCTACGAATTCTCCATTGAACACGACATTGACCTTCAGACACGTGTGTCTGTTCAAATTATCCTGCACTTTTTCGAGCACGGTGCCCTTCGCATCCTCGAGAAATCGCGCGGGTTCGATGTACGTCGAGTTCGTCACAGCGCCAGTGAGTACGCGACCTTGGAACGCCGTATCGATCTCGATCCATGAAAATCCTCTGCTGCTACCGCCGCCCCCGCCGTCCAAACCGGCACCTACGGCGCCTTCGAATCGTCGACGCAGATCCTCCCTCGAACCTTCCAATCGCGCTATTCGAGCCACCAAAGCGGTCACGGCTCCCGTTTTTCCTCGTCCTCCAGAGCGTCCGACACGACAGCTCTCCCGCAAGAGTTGGAGACACTCCTCGCATCGTCGTCTCCACGCGCGGTACCCGTCCGCGTCGCGGACGTCCGCGGCGAGCAATTCGTCACACTCTGCCTGCATGTCGTCCAGAAGGGCCTTTCACCCTCGGGAAAACTAAATTTCACTCGATTGAAAAGACACCGAGACTTGTAGGTATGAATCTTACATAGCTTCTCTCCTCCGAACACTGTCTGATAATAATGATAATACGTGAGGGGCAGTGTACGCATATATTCGCGCGCCCTAGCGGAGTTTGCCATTGTCGCCTCTATCCACGCTCGCTCGCGCGCAGTTCGAGCTCCGATCTCTCTCCGCAGATGATGAGTCGCCAGATTCCATCGCGCGTCTTCCTTCACCACCCACTCACATACGTTTGACGATAACGACGTTTCGAGTGTCACCGATTCGTCGTCCGAATCGGACGAGAACATGGGCATGGGCTCGTGACAGCGCAGGTCACCGTCGGATTCGTCTGACGAGTAATAACGGCGATCGTTCATTCACGAATTATTATTGCACGATTTAAACATAAAAAGCGGGCTAGGGGGTTGGAAGTACACTGATACCTGGAGCCCGGGCGCTCCAAAGGGGCTGGAATCGGAGATCGGTTTCGCGGACGGCGATCTGTTTCGCGAAATACGTAGAACTCGAGAAACTTCCGATGCGATCGAAGATCCGCGATTCCGACTTCGCGACGGATCAGATATCTCGCTACGTCGACGCTCCGCGGATCCCACTGCGTCGCGAACGGATCCCCATTCCTCGCGAGTGGTTCGCTGATTTTCACGAGAGGTTTCGGAAATGTAGCATTTCTAATTTTTACCCACGCCGGTTTGCAAAGTTCTACGTACTCGTCGCTCATACCGCGTTTAAATACAATAACAGTAACTTATTCCCGTTCCGACGCACTTTACGTCGCACGATTGTCTCTTTCGATAACGCTACAACAGCGCCGCTAACGCGTCTACGTCAATAGTAACAGCCTCCATCCTCCGCTACTCTTCTCCAAAATATTTGATATTGGAGAGACCTCCGGTTCGATTGACGATCGGGGATTCCGATTTCCCGACGAATCAGATATCTCGTTACGTCGACTCTCCACAAATCCGATCTGCCGCAATTCCTCTCGAGCGGTTCCCTGCTTTTCACGATCGGTTTCCTGCTTTTGGAATCGAACGCCGGTTTGCAAAGTTCTACGTACTCGTCGCTCATACCGCGTTTAAAAAAGAAAAAAACAACAGTAACTCATCCCGTTCGCACCACTCTCTCTCTCGTTAAATTTGTCTGTCTGCGTCAACGTTTGCCGCGCTTTCGCGAGCCAATTCACTTTATACTCGTTCGTTATCTCAACGGAAGATGTATCTACTGGATACTATTTCCCGGAAAGGTGATCACCGCTCGCCGCATCATCGGGAAAAATAAAAACAGGAAAATGACGCGAGCGACCTCGAACGAGTACGAACGCGCGCTAAAAATAAATTGTGAAACGTAGGCATCGGGTGGATGGTATCTACCGGATACACTCTTTCCCGGAAATGCGATAACCGCTCGTCGCATCTTCCGGGAAAAAATAAGAGGAGGAAATGACGCGAGCTACGTCGAACAAGTTCGGACGCGCGCTAAAAATAAATTGTGAAACGTAGGAATCGGTTGGTTGAAGAGAGTAATCTCGTCTATCTCTCTCTCTCGATATGCCGGGGCGGGCCGGAAACCCGCGTCCGGCCCGTCAGGAGAAAGAAGCGCGCGACGCCGCGGACGGATGCGCGCGCCGCCGCGATCGACGACGCTCCCCCTTTCGGGAGGAGGAATCGCGATTTTTCACCCCTCGGTCGATAACGGCGGAACCGCTTCGACCATCGGTCGATACCGGCGGAACCGCCGCTCCGAGCGCCCCCACACCGACCGTCGGTAACGCGGGACCGCGCCCCCCCGCCCCCGACCCCCTCGAAACCGCCCGGGCCCGGAGTGACTTTGGGGGGGTTCCCCCACTCTGACCCCCCTAGGGAGTGCCTAGGGAATTTTCGTCCTACAAGGTCTTGCAAATACTAATAAATTGCCTAGTGACTTTTCCCCCCGCATGTCCCCCCCTCCGATGAACCGTTACACCTTCCCTTGCCCCCCTCGCCCATCTCTTACGGCGTCCCCCCGCGGCCCCGCGGCTCCCCCCGACCCCCCCCCCCCTGAGATGCCTGGGGGAGAAGTAGCTATTCTCTAACTACTACCACGGGAGAACATGTTCCTAGTCGAATGGTTGACGAACGCACGTCACCATTCCACCGCCTCAGAGGATCCTTATGATATGACCGCGGGCAGTCATATCATTGAGGAAACTCTTCATCGGCTGCGGACGGTTGACCCGCGGAAACCCACACCCCTAAGATAACACGTACACGAACATCAGGGACGTGTACGAACTGAACAAACAGGAACCCCCTCTATCCAGGGAGGGGTTCACGAGACACAAGACAAGGGCGTGAGTCCACACGCCCTTCTATACAATAGGGTAACACACACACATATACCCGCCACCACATAGAGCATGACCGATATCCGTCGGTCAAGACGCGTCCCTAAATCCTGCAGTGTTCGGCAGTGTTCGCTCCCCCCCCCCCCATCTCCCTACATATACATCAAAAGTTTCCGCACGCAAATAATCTATAGAACCTGTTTCGAGGATCAATTCGAAGCGGTGGCGGGACTCACCTCCGCTGCTCCCTCGTTGCATGGTCGGCCAACTTCGATCCCCGACCTAGCACGCATAAAGTAAATAGATAGATGATAAGAGGAGGAGGGGGAACGCGCAGGACACGTATAAGATATAGGAGTTTTGTTTCCACAGACTCCCCGGGGGGGACCCACCGCAGCCAGCAGCCGCAAAGAGCTCCAGGTAGCCATTGCTTACGCAACGGTATCGGAGCCCGAAAAGCAACAAGCGGCCGGCCCCGGCCGATCAGCCCCCCGGAGAGCCCCGCGGAAGACTCCATAGCAACAAAACCAGTGCCAAGGCACACTTCGAATACGCATGAGAAACACGAAAGGATCCCCCCAGGACATCCCACCGGGGACGCCACCCGCCGACCGCCCCCAGCCCCACCACCCCCAAGCCGCCCAGCAGCGTCGCACCTGTCGACGCGCCGGGCCCTAAGAGGGAGGAAAAGCCCGGAACCGGCCAGCGCGCAACGCCCCTAAGAGCGCCAGGAGAAGTGAACCCGCAAGAAATTACATCGCCGAAAATACGCATTTAGTCAAGAGTTCGCACGCAGTTCAGAACGTCGCTACGGGTCCTCAGGGACAATGCCGTCAATAATTGCCTGGTTCAACAGTCCCTGCTGCCTTCTTCGTTCGTCGTCCTCCTTTCTGGACATTACTCGTTCAGCAAACGTAGCGAAAGCACTCCACGCTTCACGGGAGCCGCATATGGAAGCCACGACCGCAGGGAGGAAGAGATCCTGCCCAATTACGGCAGTGAGCTTCCCCCTTTCAAACCCCCAGGAATCACACTCAGATAAAGTGTGCTCCGCTGTGTCCGGAAAGAGACCACAATGTCTGCATATGTGTGTTTCCTCCTTTCCGATTCTGTGGAGGTAGGAACCAAAACATCCATGGCCGGTTAGTAGTTGTGTTATTCTGAAAGAGAGGAAACCCACTGACCTTGCGACCGCCCGCTTATAAGTCGCACCCGGCGTTCGGGAAATTCCCAACGCTGAAGATCAACCGCCTCACCAAAGAGGCGATAAGCTGCATGAGGGCGCTGGGGGAGGAGCAGGCTGGCGACGGTAAGGCGCAGATAGTCCGCGACATGCCTCCTCTGTCACCCGTAGGTATGATCGGAGGGGAGCAAGGCAGCGGGGCGAACGTGGATGGGCCGGAGCAAGCCCCCCTAGAGAACAGCACACGCGAAGCTAAGCGGGAGGATGACTCAGAGGGCGAGAGCTTCCGTAGCCCGGAATCCGGGGACGCATCGCCCCTAGAGTAAGTGCGAACGCTCCGAGGACGGGATGCGAACGTGTCCGATATATTGTACTTTTTCTTTTTTGTTGTGTCAGCACCCGTCCGGCGTGACCATAGTTTTAAGAGTATTATAGTGTAGACATAAGTTTAGTGCCAGTTGGCCTTTAGGATTAATTAGCATAGTAGTTATGGTGGACGTGGAACGTCCACCACCCGCCGGTTTCCTATAAATTTTCTTTGTTTTCGGCTCACGCAATTTTATTTCCGCGCGTCGAAACCGGCGTTTGAAGCGCCTACGGCGAGAGCCACACGTAATCTTCGGAATTACGAGATGCGCGATGCATCCCGGAGATGCAGTAACGACGGTCGATAAAATCGTCAGCGAGCGACGGGATTCGCGAAAGAAGCCGCCCTGACGATAAAATAGAGCCCGCTCATCGATCAGGGACGAACCGCGGCGAAATCGGACGACGCGTTTGCGAAATTCTAGACCACGCGACATCGGTCGGTAAAACAGGTATCTGACACGAAAGGTGTCCAGTGGTCAGCTATCTCGAGAACCGAGCGTCATCCGCGAGGAAGAGGTATCCCTGACGCATCAGAGAGACCCGAGATACCGTCAGAGGGGGTCGACGTCGAGATCCGGGTAAGGGTGCGCGATTTCGCGGACAGGTCGGTGATCTCGCGAACCACGCGTCATCTCCGAGGAAGAAGTATCCCTGACGCACCAGAGAAACCTGGGACACCGTCAGGGGGGGTCTGCGTCGAGATCCGGGCACCGGTGCCCGAGTTTGCGGACCGGTCAGCGATTTTGCGAACGACGCATCATCTCCGGGGAAGGGACGCGGAAACGAACAGTTCCCTGGGTCATAAATACCCGTCAGGGAAGGTCGGCGTCAAAGGCCGACGGAGTGCAGGTCACCCGGACGTCTTCCTCGAGGAAGTCACCCTGGTGCCTCTTCTAGAGCATAAAAACTACGGGGCGCGCAGGTCGGCGCCAACAAAAAGCGAAAACTGCCAGAGTTGGAAAACCACTACCCTGGGGCCGATAGAGTACATATTCCCGAAGGTACCCGTGATGGAATTTTCCACGGGAACGTTCGAGAACGGGAACACGAGGGAATCGCGTGTTAGAACAGGAGAAAGCCGGCACGGCCTGGTACCGCGACGCAATAAGACTGCGGAGTGGGGGCCGGTTAGCGGTGGTGGGGAGCCCGGGAGAGCTACGCAGCTCAAGGCAGTCTCTCGCGGATCGTCGGACGGGTAAGTGAAATCGCCGTATATACGTAGTCGCGTAGAAACTAAGTTCCGCGATAGTAAATCGATTGCGTGCATATACTCGCCGCGACATCCTTGATAACCGGGAACGCCCGCGAAACGCGTTATTATTCGTATTACATCTGCGAATCGGTGCTGCGTCACCGGAAAATTGCTTGTGCGCCGTTAGGCGAAAGGGCACTTGTGCTCAGCGATACGTGTCACGTAAAAGGTGAATAAATGATAAGAGTGCGGTAATAATCACGCCTGATTATTCGAAATATCGAGATCAATCGGTGTTATAGTGCACGGATGTGAAAAGTTGAGAATTATTCGACTTTACGTGCCAAGGTCGAAGAAGGTCATCGTGTCAGCCATCTTGTGAACCACCAAGCTCAGCGAATTGAAAATCACGCCTGATTGTTACTACGAAGCAGATTAACCGTCAACATGGTGAATATTTTAAGAATTTATCGCATTTAAGAAGTTTTCGGTCCAAAGTCAGCGAAGGTCACGGGCGTCCGCCATCTTGAGAACCGCGACTATTGTTGAATCAATGATCGCGCCTGATCGTTGCTAAGGATCCAATTAAGCGTCAGCACGGAGTAAAATCTCGAATTATTGCGAATTAGCGAAATTTACTTACCACTCTCGGCGAAGGTCACGAGTGTCGGCCATCTTGCGAATCGTGATAGTTCGCGAGTAAATGATCGCGCCTGATTGTTGCTAAGGAACGTAATAAGCGTCAGTACGGAAGATTATTTCGATTTATTGCGAAATAACGAAATTTACTTACCACTCTCGGCGGAGGTCACGGTGGTCAGCCAGCTTGCATACCGTGATAGTTAACTAAAAAGTAGCCGCGCCTGATTGTAGCTAAGGGACGTACTAAACGTCAGTACGGCGCATTATTTCGATTTATTGCGAAATAACGAAGTTTACTTACCACTCTCGGCGGAGGTCACGGGGGTCAGCCATCTTTTATGTCGTGACAGTTAGCGAAGAAGTAAGTGCGCCTGATTGTTGCTAAGGAGCCTAATAAACATCAGTACGACGAATTATTTGGATTTATTGCACTTTAACGAAGTTAACTTACCACTCTCGGCGGAAGTCACAATGGTCATCTATCTGGTAAACCACGATGGTTAACGGAAATCTAGTAGCGCCTGATTGTTGCTAAGGAACCAATTAAAAATCAGCACGGGCCATTATATGGAAATTTTGCGATTTAACAATTTTAGTTTACCACCGTAATCGAAGGTCATAGGTGTCGGCCAACTTGTACACCATTGGCATCTGCGGATAGAAACCAGCGCCTGATTTTTAACGAACAGCTAAATAAACGTCAGCACGGCGAATTATTTCAAATTTATCAAATTTATGAGTTTTCACTTACCACCATCGGCGACGAACACATGCGTCATCTATCTATTGTATCGTGAACACCTGTGAACAAAACCACAGCGCATTATTGATGAGACTGAATAAATATATCATCATTATATTGAATTATAAGAAAATACTCAAGTTTACTTACCTTATACTTACCCGATCCATCGGCGGTGATCTATCTAAGTCCCTCGGCGATCCGGGTATGCGACAGCAGCGATGATCCTGGAACCTACGGCGGCGACGATGCATCTATAGGGGAAACCTGAAAATAAAGGAGAATTAGTATAACTTAGAGAAATTTTCGGAGATTCGATACTTACCTTCTCGGTTAGCGGGTCAAACCGAGTGGCGACCGTGTGATACTAGGACATCCAGCGCGAGTCGGGCCTCTGTACAGCCGTGTTCGGTTACAACCTATCCATCCAGGTGTCGAAATTGGGGGCAATTGCCTCTCTCGTTCTTCTTCCCGGAAGATGTACAGACTTAATGTGATCTGCCCATTGCCTCCTCAAAATGAGCCACTCATCCGCGCGAACTTCCTTAGAGGAGTCAGGAGTGTAGGTACCCGAGCGCTTCATATCATCGAGGATAAGGTAAACGCGGCGGATGTACGCCGCGTAGAGATGCAGAGGCGGTACCCTAGCGAGTAAGGTGGCAGCCTCGTAGGATACTGTCCTGTAAGCCATAACTGTCCGCAAAGCAATAAGGCGAAGTGTGCGATTCATCAGCCGCTGCTGACTCCCCGAGGCCGCCAGTTCCTCGCTCCAGATTGGAACCGCGTATAGTACTATAGATGTTATGACGTTAAAGTACAATTTTCTCTTACTTTCAAGCGGGCCACGCAGGTTCGGAAGAACCCCGCAGAGGGCCCGACTGATTCTAGATGCCTTGGAAGTCACCTGAGCGAAATGGTGGACGAAAGTCCATCTCCTATCGATGTACACTCCAAGATACTTTAGGATATTGGATAAGTAGATTTTATGCCCTTCAATCTCAATGAAAGAGTCTTTGGGGCAGCTACCGAAAAAGATAGCCTCTGATTTCGACCAAGACACGTTAAGGCCCAGCCTACGGATATTCACGAGTATGCGTTCTAAGCATTCCATTGCCTTGGCACAAACGGAATCAAAATCGTCGCCAATCACTATTAATAACGTATCGTCTGCTACGCAGACGATATGGCAATTTTCGTAAATTAAGGTCCTAAGAACACTATCGAACACTAGGTTCCACAACAGAGGGCCCAACACTGAGCCTTGTGGGATTCCTCTGTTGACGAGCCTGAATTGTCTCCTTCCGTCCGCCGTCCTGAATCTAATCCTCCTACCCGACAGGTAAGACTCGACGATCCGTCTAAGATATTTTGCAAATTTCCTGACACGCATAGCTCTTCCGGGTAATTTTACCGAATTGAATGCGTTCTCTATATCAATAGAGAACGCCAGTGCTTTCAAGCCATTCCTCCGTGCCTCCGTAATAATCCCCTTCACTAAAGATAATGCGTCGGCAGTCGAACGCATTCGCCGGAAACCGAATTGAAATTCCGAGAGATTTGCACTAGGGTTCTCCTCCATGTGGTCCGTTAGTCTGCCCGCAATTACCCGTTCGAATGCTTTTCCGATTTCATTTAATAGGCATATCGGACGAGCTTTTGGGATCTCTCCCAATACGGATTCGCCCTTCGGTACCAAGACCGGATCCGCCACCTTCCACGAAGGTGGGAGGACACCATATTTTAGGAAAATATTAAAGCACTGGTTGACACGCGCTATCATTGCTGGGGGCATTAATTTCAACGCAGTTGCCTTTAGACCATCAGGGCCCGGGGCTGTACCAGAGTTCTTCTTAGCCGAAATGGCGGCCTTCGTCTCCTCGGCCGTCATCGGGGTACGCTCCACCTCACAATCCCCAAGGTCTATCGGGACAAGCGGGTTGCCCGGGGGAAATAACCTATCAAGCAGGATATTCAACGACTCCGGCTCCAGGGTAACCGAGAGTCCCGGGGTGGATCTGCGTAGTTTGTTTAACACAATCTTGTACGGCAGACCCCACGGGTCATCATCCTGAGTGTTTATTAACTCTTGCCACGCACCAGACTTGGATCTTTTGATAGCGTATTTGAGGGCGCGGTTAGCGTCAACGTAAGCTGCCCTCTTTTGCTCGACAATATCTTGCGGATCCCTGCGTCGACCACGGGTCCACGCCCGTCGCGCTCTAATAGCCTCAGCACGCAGTGAGGCAATCTCCGTACTCCACCAGTACATCTGTCGACCTCTGCCAGATGGGCGAACGAGCGGGACCGCCGCGTGACAAGCATCTATCATACATTGATGTATCCAACGGTCCGGTTTAAAGTTCACCATGTAATTCTCGTCCTTAGGGGTGACGGCACACATCCATTCCATAGATTCTTTGAAGAAATCAACGTCAGTCTCACGGAAATTCCAGCGAAGTACGGGAGTCGGAGGTCGACGTTCGGCAACACTCTCACGAACGTCAGAAAGTCTAAACGTGATGTAGAGATGGTCGGAAAGGGACTCCACGTCTTCCCTAACCGGTCAGTCCCCAATCCGACCAGATAAATCAGGCGAGGCCCACGTTAGATCTATAACGGATGATCCCTGATGGCTCACAAAAGTGTTCCTGTTTCCAACATTGATCAAACGTAAGTCCGCATGCGCAACCCACTCCTCGAGAAGATCGCCTTTGTCATTGTTCGAGTTGGATCCCCAATATCGGGAGTGCGCGTTAAAGTCTCCACACACAAGTAAATTTCTGTTGTCTGCGGCGCCCGAACACATGACGGAGAGTTCATCCAAGAAACTCGAGTAACCCGTATTGTCGACATTAGGCGACACGTAACACGATGCAATGTAAGTTCAACCATATCTAATCAACACGGAGCTCTCTCCCTGCGCTGCTAAGACCGCGGGGTGATTAGCGATTCTCGTATTTATAAAGATCGCAGCCAGGCCATCTCTGCTATGAAACCATTGTTGAGAGCCGGATGTGCGGGCAGGCTCAGACACCACGCACACCGCGGCTCTCAATTCATCGGAATGATGAATTAGGAGGTCAAGCGCCTCCTTGCTTCTCCCTAAATTGACCTGAATGATTTGTGTCATTTTTGCGCTTGTCTACCGGCATTAAGACCGATTTTAGGTCTAATGTTACCAGAATTAGGGTCCCTTTCCGTACATCTAGTGGAGGCACCAAGTCTATGGTTGTGCGGTCTCCCCGCATCCCTGCATACAACGCAGCAAGGGTCCGATGTACAAGCACCAATCTGGTGACCTCTTGCGCCGCATTTAAAGCAGTTACCAGTTCTATCTTCTTTAAATGTGCAAGTTGTGCGCACATGGCCGAACCTCCAACATTTAAAACATTGGACCGGGCGCGCCGCCAGCATCTCTATACGCGCCGCGGTCCATCCTATCTTCAGTTTACCGGTAAATGCTACCTTGTCCGCGGCTATAAGTGGGCATTTAGCCCAGACCGAGAAAAGACCGCTGGACATAGGTCTAAAGTTGCCCAGTTTAATGTCCTCTCTATCACAGTCGCCCGTGATTGCAATTAAGTTAATGATATCTGTGGGCGTGATTGAATCGTCTAGATTCCAGATTCTTAACTCTGCCATGATCCTTGGCCTGGTTACTCGTACATTATTATCATCGAGGATCTCTCTCAGTTTGTCAGCTAGGACGTCGGCTTTGGATGCGCCGTCGCTACCCGGTATCTCGATAATTAATCCTCCGTTAATTCCCTTACGGATCCTTGACTGTTCAATGCCCAACTTGTCAAGGGCTATATTTCCCCGAGCTTTCTTCATGATGTCGGCGTACGTTGTCCTATCACTAAGAGTGGTGATATTCACCGCCGCGGTTTTTGGAGGTCTACGACGACTCCCTCCAGGGGCCATTTGAGATTCGTCCGGACCTTCTGGGGCCGGCGGGGACCAAGTGGTACGGGTTTTGCGAACCCGGAGTGCCCGAGCACAGCAGTACCGTAACCCAGGGCAGTCCTCGTGGCTGTCCTGGGCCGGGGAGTCCTTTCAGGACTCGCGAGGCAGACTACCTCTATAAACAACTGTCCGGCCGGACGAGGCCGTGAGGGAAGAGCCTTTGCTCTCCCCGACCGTCCTATGGGAAGGAAAACCCAGACAGAAAACCGGGGGTCCGGTTGCCCTGCTTAGGAGTCTGATAACGACGCGTACGCGGCTATCAGACTCCGTCGGCCGGTAGGGGTTGGCGGCCCTGACTTCAATCGCCCGGTCGGCCGGGACCGTTAGGGAGATTTTGATTCTCAAAAAATGGAAAGTACCGTCCCAGGGTGACCGGACACCCAGGGACCGGCGAGAGGGGGGTGTCGTCCCAGCCTCCCTCCCGTCGAAATCAAGAGATGGGCTACCTGACGAGTTTAAGGCGAGTTCGTCGGGAGAAGATGCGATCACTCTTAAGAAAAAGAAGAAGGCGAAGGATCTTGGTGACAAGGCGGTCGATATATTCACCAAGATGAGGGATATGATCGAGCAGGATGAGTGGGACGCCGCTCATGGATACGGTGACGATAGTGACGACGATGAGGATGATGATATCCTAGGAGAGGATGTCGAAGATGTCCTCGACGAGAAGAATGACTCCCAATGGCAGTCGGGTCGCCAGGAGTTACTCCGGAAAATGGAGAAGAAGATTGGGGAAACTTCCTCAACGCGGAGGCCCATGACTCAGGTAGAGTTGAATGCGGAGGAGGTGGAGGAGGAGGCCCGCAAACAGCTAGTCGCAAGATTCGCGCGGTCGAGGAACTCCCATACAAGGAGGCGGAGAAGCTCTTTCCGAAAGACTTGGAGGGGAGAGCAATCTTCTTGCTGCGAGAACGGATGCAAGATCTCGCGAAGGAAAATGTTTCGGAGGACATCCGGTGTTGCATGGAAGGAGCGCTGGATGTGGTTAACATCCTCCGTTGTGGGTGGGAAGCAATGGATAGACGGCTTTGGAAATTGGAGGAATCGACAGAAAAGACAAAAAAGGAGATGGAACAATTTATGGAGGTAAAGATGGTGGAGTTGATAAAGAACGAAGTATCCATCATGGAGAAAAATTATGCGGCAAAGATGGAAGAGATGGCGGAACAAGTGACCTTGATGAAGAGTATACTTGAGGAGAAGGACAGGAAGCTCAAGATGCAAGAGGAGTTGCTAAGAGCCAAGATGGAAGAGGTGAAGGAAAAGGAGAAGGAGAAGGAGTTGCTGAGAGCTAAGATGGAGGAGATGAAGGAAAAGGAGAGAAAGAAGGAGGCTCCAAATCAGGAAGCGATGGAAACAGAGGAGGTCACAATGATGGACTCCTCCACCCAAACTGAGGAGGAGGTCTCCGAGCAAAGAGAGGATTCGAACGTAGAAGGAGGAAAGGTCATGGGCATCCTGCGGTCGTTGGAGGTGAGGATGACCCAACTGTTCAAAGAAGTGCAACAGATCAGGAGCGCTCCGGCGGAACGGATCGTCGCCTATACGAAGAGGGCCGAGACTGAGGTCTCCCAAAAAAAGGCGACCCCTGCCAAGACTGGAGCGACGGAGGTGAGGGGTGCTGTCAGGCCTTCCCCTCCTCCGAAGGGAAGAAAGGCCGCTTCTGCCCGGGCTCCCCTGTCCTATGCTGGGGTGGTTCGGACGGAGGCGACGAAGGGAGGTCCCAGGGTGGGAGGAGGGGTCAACTCTTCGGGGATTTCCCCTCCTAGTACAAAGACAAAGGGAAGGGCGCGGGTGCCGGTTCCCCCGAGAACGGCGGCCGTTGGAGTGACGGTGTTACCGGGGGGGCCGGTTACCTATGGCAATGTCTTGACGATTGTCAGGGAAAAGGTGTCCCTAGAGGACGTTGGTGTGGGAGTGATGCATCTCAGGCGTGCGGTTACAGGGGCCTTCTTATTGGAAGTCCCCGGAGAGGATTCGGCCGCGGGGGCGGATCGCTTGGCGAACCGCCTCCGCGAAGCGTTTAAGGGGGAAAATGTGAGGATCACCCGGCCCTCCAAACGCGTGGATATTCGCGTTGGAGGGCTGGATGATTCCATCACCGAGGGGGACATCAGGAGGGCGCTGTCCGAAGCAGGGCAGTGCCCCCCCGGGGAGATCAGGACTGGTGCTGTCCGGAAGTCTCCCCGGGGCACATGCTCAGTGTGGGCATCGTGCCCTGTGGCGGCGGCGAATGCTGCCGTAAGAGAGGGGGGCCTCTGTGTGGGCTGGTTGAAGGCCCACGTAGAGGTGCTGCAGCCTCGCCCCCTGAGGTGTTTTAGATGCCTTAGGGTGGGGCATACCCGATTAGGGTGCACCTCCCCGGTGGACCGCAGTGGCTTATGCTATAAATGCGGTGAAGCGGGCCACCGGGCTGTCTGGTGCCCCGCGGCTTCCCCGGGATGTCCGTTGTGTGCGGACTTGGGGTTGCCCGCTGGGCACCGGATAGGGGGGGCGGGATGCAGCGAGACAGGAGCTGGGGGACGGGGGCCGCCGGTCGCTCGAGAGAAATCCCGGGGGGTGGCTCCCCCTCCTCCGGGGAAGACGACTTAGTCGTCATTAGGGTATGCGGGCCGGAGGGGGGCTGGGGCGGTCTCCCCTTAGGGGAACCGTCACGGGTGCTCCCTTCCGGCCTGCTGGGGGTCGGGACTCGGGGAACTCACTCCCTGGGTTCGGGCCCTCAACCACCCACGCGGTAAGCACCACGACGTAAGTCCTCCTCTCTGCCGTTGGGGGGGGGGGGGTGCAGTGGGCAGCTGCGCTTCCGCTGCCGATTCCTGTAGGGAATCGGCAAACCCCCCATGGTAGGGTGGCGGGCTGGGGTTAGTTCCCCCCAGCTGCGCCACACAGTAGAAGCCCATTAAGGGCGACGCGGAGACGGGGGGGCCCTGACTGGTTGCTCAGGCGCTCCCCCCTTCCGCAGGGTAGGAGGCTCTTAAAGAGCCGAAGCTGGGGGGACGACAGTGGAAGTATTGATAACCAGTTCCCACGGTCCCCCCTATAGGCGCGCGTAGGAACTCTTGGGGTTTTAGTTGGTAGGCGATCGACTTAACGTCGGTTGAATCCAACACTCCTCTCGCCTCTCTGCCCGGGGCGAGGGCGTCTTTGGAAGATTTTCCCAAGTAAAAAAAAAAAAAAGGTCTACGACGACTCCTGTTACGCTGTGTGCCCTCAATCCTGTTTGGAGGAGGAGGAGGGTCTCTGTTGCGCGGGAAACCACGAGGTTCTCGAGGACTCCTATTGGAAGCAAGAGGTCTTCTCCTCTGAGACTCAGCGTCCGTAGAATTATAAGTGGAAGCTGTCATTGATGGCATTTGAATCCTTCTTGGTTTGGCAGACTTCAGTTCCTTTCGACGCTTAGACAGTTCGTTTATCTCCTCGTTAATTCGCTGAATCTCTCGATCTCTTTCCTCATCAGAGTCGTCTGGGTAGTCGGAAGTGGACACACCAGAGCGCTTTTTGACATCACGAGCAGTCCTAGTGAGGTCTCTGTTTTTTGCATGAATGATGGGCTTTTCAGTATCGACAGTTTCTGACCTCTTTAGAATATTGTATTTGCCAAAGAAAGGCCGATCGTCGATCTTTTTCGGCCTTTGAGGCAATGGAGTATGTTCTTGGTGAGATACCAAGTCCGTAGTCTGAGGTTTATTCTTACTCAGTCGTCCTTCGTCCTGATGTACGTTCTTGTCGTAATCCAGACTAAAATTCGCGGCCTGAGTCCTACTCGTACTCGGTCGTCCTTCATCTTGGTGCACGTTCTTGCTATAATCCGAACTGAAATTCGCATATTCCGACTGATCCTTGCCGAAGACGAAGACCGGAGGCCTCGGATCATCAGATGGAGGCGGTTGTTTAACATCACGAGTCTCGAGTTTAGCGACCCTGTCTCGTAGGGCCTCGAGCTCTTTCCTTAACTTATCGTTTTCATTTTTCAGTAGGAGTTGTTCCCTCCTACTTGCCATCTCTTCACGCTTGAAGGTCCTCATTTGCGCTGTGAGCTTTGCATTCTGCGCTTTGAGGGAGGAGTCGTCTTCCGTCTGCTCCAATCTCGCAAAAAGAATGCCGAAAATCTCGGAGATGTTCAGCAGGCCACGTTTGAGGGAACTGCTTAAGGTTGTATGACCCCTTAGAAGAAAAATACCAAATTCTTCAAACTTTGTCAGGTAATGAGTATAATAATAATAAAGCATTGTGCCAAGTTTGAACAAGTTTGCGAGGCCCGTTCAAGAGTTATAACAATTTGAATTTAACATGGGCTCTTATGGGAATTCATCAAGTTGTAACGATGCGCCCCTGACGTAAGACATCGTTCCCGGCTACCACCCGCCGGATGCCGCCCGACCGATCCTCCGTCGGGCGAGGACAGGGCGCGGTGCGCCCACACTTTTAAACGCTTCCACCGACCCCGTGTGCGCGGATAAACCGCAGCACCGGGGCCTTCTCTTCGCGCGGCCACGACCGCCTCCGAAAAGGGCCGAGCCACGCCGAAGGCGACAGCGCGTTCGCATGTCCCCCACCCGACGCCCCTGACGACCGGCCTCCCTCCCACGTATTGCTCACGATTGCGTGGAATAAGCTTACATCTGCAATTCGTCCACCAATTGCAAAGGATGCATCTTGGACAACATGTATCCTTCTCAGTGGGCTGTCCTAAGGGAAGGACACCCCAAATAAAAAACCAATCTAGCATATATGAAAATGTTTACGGAAAAGGAAGAAAACTTACTGCCGCAGGGGCTTCGGAACCCCAGCGACCGGCGTACCTCCCCTATCGTCCATGGGGGGGGATACGTCGTTATCAAGAGAAGGGCTATCACCGGCGTTGCCTTCGGGCGTCGACGAAGAAATGGCTACCGAAGTTGAAAACAGAGATGGCAATACGTCTGTCGACGAGTCTGCTAGGGAGGCTACGACTCACAATCAGTCACGGACGCTGACGGAGTCCGATCCTGCTACCATCTTAGCAAGGAATATCAATTACACCGACTATCTGGAGCAATCCCCTTCTTTGGATACAGCAGACACGAACCGTGGGCATGCGGAGGATGCGGATTCTTTGGATCCAGCAGACACGAATCGTGGACATGTGGAGGATGCAGATTTTACAACCTTCACGCCTGTGAGGACTGAGCCCGGACACAACGAGGAAGATGACAGGGATCCAGCAAATATCGGCGATCGTAACGAGAATGTCTCGAATATGGATACAGTGGTCGTTCTCGATTCAGACGAGGAAGCACCTCCTTTTTCGGATCCCGCAGGCACGAATAGTGAGAAAAGAGGAACGAAGAAGAGGAAGACATCGATACCCTCAATTTCTCCATCTTCACAGGACTCACCTGGGACATCGATAACTAATGCGTACTTCAGGCACCTAAAAAGACCCAGGCCGTTTCGATTAAAAGTTAGAGATTCGCCACCTTCGTCGGATTCCCTGGATGGTAGGACCCGCATGGAAGTGATGCCGATGGAAGAGCTCGAGAACTTGGATATTCGCGAGCTATCCAGTCTTACATCAGACTTTTTGGAAAAAATGGAGATGATACGAAACGACAGCAAGAGGCTCCAGGGACCGTTAAGGTTATATGACCCGTAAGATCTCTACCAAAAGTTTAAGAAACGTAACATAAAGCTAATTGACATATTTAAGAAGATATTCTTTACTGGAAAGTAATATTTATATTAATATATTTTATTAAAATAACGGTTGCCTGTGTTTTTAAGAGCTATAAAGACATTTTTATGCATATTTTCTCATATGTAAACTTTCACTTTTAATGGTTTTTAGAAAGACTGTATCTGACTTGCAACTGACACAAACGAAAATCTGAAAGTGTGAAAATATTTAAAAAGTAACAAAACATAGTAATTACTGATTAAAAATACTATTGAAATTGTGTTATTTATTTACGTCATTTATTAACCCTTGTTTGCCACACTGGGATCAAATCAACCCCACGACCATATTCCCTTAATTTTAAGTACCGAAACCTATGGGGACCGGGTCTATAGCGACATCTGTCAATAGTTCGAGCATGCCACTATCCCCTCAAGCAAGTGGCATTACGCCGGGACCGTTAGTCTGTCTGTGGCAGTCGGTCTAAAGTCTAGTGGGATCACCTGCACCCCAGTGTGGCAAGTAAGGCTAAATTCTTGAAATTTCAGTGAATTTTTTTTGCACTGTATTTTGACATCAGAGTGAAGAATAAGGTTGATACATCATGTATCAACCTTATTCTTCACTCTGATGTCAAAATACAGTGCAAAAAAATTCACTAAAATTTCATTAATTCAGCCTTACTTGCCACACTGGGGTGCAGGTGATCCCACTACACTTTGGACGACTTCCTCTATGAAGAAGCAAAAAAGAATTTTAAAAAAACTAAAATTGATTGCAATGCTTCTTTTTTATTGTTCACAACATGAAAGTTTGATTTAAATAATAAATATTATAGCATATTTTGGTTATGACACAAAGTTCATTTTTTCACGAAATTCCTTCCTTCATTCCTCAAAATAAATACCTTTTTTTAAAGGGTCACTAAACTACTATTTTTTTTCTTGTAGTACTACATCAGTAGAAGACTCACCTGAATTTTTAGCCATTTTTATGAAAAAACAAAAATATTATGAATTTTTTTGTAAAAACAGCAATTTTTTCAGTTTTTTTTTGCTATTTTAATTTTTTTATCATACATAATTGTAATTTTTGGCTATATAACCTACATAACTTTTAAAAGTAAGCTTTTAAGAAGTTCTAAAAAAATTGGCAAGTTAAAATATTGAATAACTTATTTGTTATAACAATTTTTGTCGCTGGGGTAGATTCCACCCCAATGTGGCAAGTACGTGACGTCTACAGAAGTGTGGCAAGTAAGGGTTAAATACAATAGCTCTCATAAAAAAGTATTTTGATCGCGGCAACGTCGGATTTTCTGTAAGTTGGTAGCATTGATCTCACTCGACATCAGCTGCGTGAACGCGAAGTGTGCTCCGAGCACGTGTAATATACAGACGCATCGTTTGAGGTTAGTTTTCGCTTGCGCTACGAAAATGCCGAAAGTAAAACGTTACATGTGGAAAGGAAACGTTACACGTATAAAATATTAATATATTATTTATTTAATTTGTGAAAGATTTCATATTTTTTATATGTGTTGATAATTTATCATTTTAAATGCAGTTATATAATAAACGAAATGTTCACATATAAATTAATAATCGATGGTTACAACATTATTTATGACATTTTGATATTAATTATATTTCGATACACAGGAGGCTCAATTGAAAAAAGTAACGGACCTCTCTCTCTGTAGTATTTGTTATCCTTTACGAAGAGTGACGGAGAGAGAGGTTCTAATGTGACGTCATAGTGCGCTGTTGCCGGATCTCCGTACTTACGAGTTCAGCAAGACCAAGCGAGACTGTTCTCTGTTTGCTTTTTATTCAATATTTTAGAAAATATCCTCGAAGTCATAATTTTTTTGGTTCTAATTTGTTTGTAAGATGTTTATTAATATTTCTGCAAAGTTTTGAAAGTATGCCATATTTTCTTCGATATTAATTTCTCAAATAAAGTTGAAAAAATAGTGAAACTTTGTAACGGCCTGACTTTATCGAACGCGGGCTAGCTTGCGGGATCTGGAGTTCGATGAAAGGCCCAGAGACAGTAGTCAATTTACAGTACACACGTATTAGTTATTTTATTTACTTAGCTCGGGATCCAGGATTACACATCGATCATAGTGCAACGCGGTATACTACAAGCGGCAATGCAGGTGCACTTGCATGTAAATAGAATAATGCAACGCGGTATCGGTATCACGAACGCGGGTTTTACAGAGACTCACACAACGCGGTATGTTACAAGCGGTAGTGCATATGCACTCGGGCGGCCGGTATGACGAACGCTGATTTTACAAAGAATAACGCAACGCGGTATCGGTATAACGAACGCGGGTTTTTCGGACAACGAATGCGGAATGTGCCGGAATATAACGCAGGTATAATGGACGCGGGTTTTTCAGGTAATGAGCGCGGAGCTTACCGAGCATATGACGTCACGCGGTATATGACAAGCGGTAGTGCCGATGCACTCGGGAAGTAGCGGTCGTGCATAGGCACTCAGGAACAGACGCGGATTTTACACGGAGTATAAAGACTCTAACGCAACGCGGTATAGTACAAACGAATATAATGCTAAGGGTCGAGATCGGGGCGGGAGCGCGATATGTACAGCGGAGGATTGTGGAGTCCCGGGGTTACGGTCGTGAGAACCCTCGCTACGAGGACGAGCACGCTCGACCTCGCGGTGCCGTAGCCGTCGGGAATAAATGCGATGGATGTTCAGAGACACTCTGAGAACCCTCAGTAGAGGCCCACGCTCTGGACCTCGTTTTGCGCGTCGTCCTAGGATATGGAAGGTAGGCTTCGCCAGGAGCAGCGGAATGCTGTAAGGTAGACGAAGTCCCGTCTCTTGCCGGAGGGCCGGCTTATATACCCCGGCGCGGCGGGTCTAGCGAAAAAGCGTGCCCGTATGTATTAACCTGACCTTGGAACCGACGGCTTCCTCGTTGTCGGCTCCATCGGCTTCATTGCCGAAAACTACACCCACTGATGTCGCAGGTGAGCGAAAGCAGCAGGAGACGGCCGAATCAGCTGACGGAGTGGCATCCGAGTCAGCTGTGAGCAACGAGAAACAGCAGGTGGCGGCAGAGCCCAGCGGGAGCTTAAAGAGGATGGGTCACGATTACGTGAGCCTAAAGACGACAGATAAAGCGCAGATTTCAGAGGCAGCTATGCAGCAGGAGATCCAGCGGGAGAAACAGAGTCAGCTGGACGTAAACGGCGAGTCAGCTGATTTCCGAAGGGATGTCCCATTGGAACAGCTGATTAAGGAGAGCTATGCTTTAGAGATCCCACCAGTCGGCGAAACAGCTGAGATCAACGACAATGTTTAACTGTAAAATCGTTTATGAAAAAGAGAAGGACTCTATGTATAGTGTGTTTGCGATAGATTTTACTATTGTATTGTTTAATTTCGTTAAGAGATTTTTATTTTATCATTTTCATATATCGATAAGTCGGATAGAACGAATCGCGTGACAGAAAGATTTTATTGTTTGAGTTTATAAAAGATTTTATAATTTTATTCTCGTTTTATGATTTGCATATTATTTTTTACTGTTATCGAAGTAGTTGGTATTGTGTTCGAGGGGATGTACTTTATGACGGCGACGATGTCCCTTCGGTCTCGCCGGCCGAGAAGGAGCGCGTCGTCACTTATTCGAAGTCACCCGAAAGTCCGTAAGGTAGCTCGACCAGATATAATTTCCGAAATTCCGTATGGGCGCCAGGTGCGATGACTCGCACCACGTTACACAAAACCTCACCGGCTCATTCTCTCAAGCGTGAATCCGACAAGTGATCGCTGTTCGATCTCGTAGAAGAGGGAGAGGTAGCGCAGCGCAATCAGTACACACAAGAAATAACAGAGTATAAAAGAGAGTATATTTAATAGTGAAACAACCTAGAGAAGGATCTCACCGTTAGATCTTATTTAGGTCGCAACGCAGCCCGCCGCGAATTACGCGGAAACGGCAAACGCTTCAATATGCGGATAATACTATAATGAATCATCGCGAACGATGAAACACCTTGACACGGATAATCCTACAGGATCCTCGAATACGAGGTAAATTATCTTTAACGCGGAACATAGAATATCTCACAAACTACTTTAACGCGGGACGAGGACACAACACTGTAACGCAGAACTCTAGACGTTAGCGCGAGACGAATGCACGACACGAGTACATTAACGCAAAACGCGGTACATGACACGATAGCGCAGAACACGATACGTTATAATATACTAGCGCGGGACACGATATGTTGGCGCGAAACACAATACATTCTCGCAAAAATCACGCTAGTTACCTTCTCGCGAAAATCACGCTAGTTACCACAATGACCCTGCGAAGAGCATCCGCTGACGTCACGCCCGATGCCCGCGAGGCCCGCAACATCCCACGCGAAAGATGCCCCGCACGCCACGACGCGATCACGCGAAGCCCATTCTACGGCCTCACGACGATACGGTGTCCGGCCCGTGCGAAGGGCTCCCCGCCAATACGGCCCGGTCACGCGAAACGCTTTTCGCCACCTCGCAATGACTTCGAACCGATTTCCAAAATCCCGACACGAAACTGATTACGCGATCCCACACAATAGAAGCGCAATCGCAATCGATCGTCACGTACTGTATCTATACGTTCGACCTCACCTTCGACTCCCCCCCCCCCCCAAATCTCCGCGCGCGTGACTCTAATTACGCGGCACTCTCCTAATTCGCGTTACTTCGAGCGTGCAGCGACTCTAATTATTCGATAACGCTCGTTGACTGTCGGCGGCCGGGCGCGAGTCCCCGAGGCGGGCAACTGAGTTTGTTCTATTCGACCGGGCCCTCCCGCAGTATTTCTCGCGGCACTACTAACGGGTTTCACAATATACGCGGCACAACGCGACCTCCGGGAAGGCCTCGGTATCGAGACGGTCTTACTTGGACACGGGACTTGAGCAGTGGCCTTACAAAATTCTCGCTCGTCGGCAGCTCGTCGGCTCGTGCGTCGGGGTCGGGTGGCACCTTCCTCTCGCTGGGGCTCGCACGACAGTGCCGGCTGTCTGGCCCGGCGGGATCACGCTGGGCCCGCGCGCCTGCGCGCTGGGGTTGCAAGCTCCGCCGCTCCTTGTCGCCGCTGCGCCCTATACTATCGCCGCGCCCGGCTAGGGCGCGCCACGCGTCCGCCTCCACCCGCCGGTGGTAGTCTCCTAATTGCTCCGAGTCCGGCTGTCCAGGCCGCGACTCCGGGACCGGTTGTTCGACGACCCGGCTGGACGGGCCAGGCTCGTCGACCGGTGGCAGTTCCCGGCGGTGGTTTTTATCCCTTGACGGGGATCTTCATCGGGGCGTCCCCCTTCCTGGATCCTCCGTGCTCTGGCTGTTACTCGACGCTGTGGGCCCAGCGTCCGCCCCGACCGGCGCTCTGTGCTACCGACCATGGGCTCCAGCGTGACCCGCCCGTCGGCCGTCCGTCGCCGGCATCCTCCAGCTGTGCACCCGCAAGTCCCTCGGTGCGACTTCCGTCGTTACATCAGTTCGCGACCAACTGCTCAGCGTCCCCTCGCATAACCTGTAAGTCTCGCAAAAAAGATAATTAACGCGAACGCCTCGCCCCCCCTCCCCTCGGTTGGAGGCACCACCCCTTGACGCCTCCCTCGGCCGAGCTACCATCGGGCCGGGGGCGTGACCCTGTCACGTCACAATTTTTAATAAGCAAATTGTGAAAAGAACGATTGCATGCTCAATCAGATGACGCAATACTAGTGATAGGAGCGATAGAGATCTATTTGCGATAAAGACAGTTATTTTTAATAGGGATATAATCCATGCGTGGTAATAAAGTACAATTTTATGTTTATTGCGAGATACCATATGATGCGTGTAAATCTGTAACTAAGGTGCAGAGTTTTAGTTTGTTATAATTAATAATACAAAATAATACTTACCTTTTGCATATGAAAAACTTACCTGTAATCCACGATGATCCATGATGTGTGATACCTAAAATAAGAAAAGAAAGTTAGAGACTAAATTAATAAATACTTACCTATTATAGATCGGGACGTCGTGAGATAACGGAAAATCCAGGGGATGTAAACGCTTTCAGTCAAAGGGTAGTAGATCAGCTGATGATCGTTAGAAATATTAAGTTGTAGTTATGTTATGTAAATAAAGTTTATAAGCTAACGGATAAGGTAAAATAACCATTGATGCCGTTTCGGTAATTTGCAAATAACAATAAGTAGATTCACGTATGATATATTAAAGTTAGACTGATCAGCTGATGGATAAGCTGTAGAGAAACTGCGCCGACGGTCAACGTCCATGGCGGCGCGACCATCGCGGTCAGCGCGTGGGTGTGAGGGTGCCGTCACATGCGGCGTAACTTGCGTAAGCGTAACTGTGGCGTAACTTGTGCCGACCAATCACACCATCTCATTTGAGTATCAGCTTTCGTCTAGTTATTTTACGCTCTTTACGCTATTGTCATTACGCCGAATCCAATTTCTAGCGGAAGTAGCGGAAGTAGCGAAAGATAGTGCAGACTGGTGCAGGCTGGTGCAGGATTATTATTACGGCACAGGACTGGGCAAGACTGACAAGAGAGAAAAATGAATAAGGATCAATTAAAGGTAAGTTAATAAGTAGTTTCGTATAGAAGTTATTATAATTATTTATTATAATTTATTATATGAAAGCTGTGATAGCTGCATTTGGTCATATCCGATCCACTGTTCACGGCATGTCGATACGAGATTATGATGGTTTTAAGATTTCAATGCCTTTCCTTTGGCTTTTTCATCCTATGCATATTGTTCACATTGCATGCTTGCCTTTTAGCACAAATGTGGGTATTGCGGGAGGCTGTTCAGCTTTACAAATTTTATAGAGCATGAATGCTTTAAGCATTATGTGGAGGATAAAGATCGCATTTGTGTGGATGAAAATTATGTTGTGACAATATGTACGTTTACTACATCCTTTTATTCTTCACGCACATTTTATTGTCTCATAACAAAAGATTTAAATTTATCCATTGGTTAAATAATCAAAGGCAGTACAAAGACTGCGGAAGGTCCTGTATGTAAAGATACTTTGGATGAACTCTTGATTGGGGCTGTGAAGGAAAGGAGAGCACTTTACGACTATACTATACCTGCTTCTCAAAGAACAAATTTGCGTAAAAATGCGTTATGGTTAGAAGGGTTAGAAGTATCCAATCTTTTAGGAGGTACTATATCTAAATTTATTTCAATCTCTACATCTCTATGTCTAATCTTTTGTGAATACACATATAGATATTTTATGCGTTATAAATCAATTATACGTTATATATGTTTGTTAGGTGCTCTTGGTCCAGAGGAGGCTAAAGCTCGCTGGAAGTATCTGCGAGATAATTATGCAAAAGCTCGCAAAAAGGTAAAAGCCTACATTCCCAGTGAATCGGCAGTTAAAGCTGGTGGACTAAAGAAATCTAAATTTAGATTTTATGACCTCATGACATTCTTGAACGATTTTCTTGAAACACGGCAGTAAGTTCTTTCTCTTCAATATGCAAAATTGTACCACTTTCTCAATTTGTCAAGTATATTAAGAATACAGCTTGTTTCATGTTTGATATGCTCACATAGGATGCTGTATGTAAGTATATATAAATACATATATTTATTTCAAGACTGTCAGTTCAATGCCAGACGTTACTGAAAGTCAAGTATATGCAACACCTATGCAATACGAGTGAGTTGATGATAGTGTTGCTTCACAGTCCACCGATATTCCTTCTTGGACGCAGACTGCTATCCATGCTTCTCCAACGATGCAGTCTCCCATTTGTGTTCCTCCAAAAACACCAATTCTCGTTTCTCCGCAAACCTCAACAGCAGACAGCGTCTCTCCACAAACACCGCCAGCCCTCAATAAAACTTTATCAATATCGGCCACAAATTCGAAAAGTTGGTAGTTTGTTTATATGTTTTTTCTTTTGTTTTCTTGGATGATAATAACTTTATAATAACGATAATAACGTATCGAAATATGTGTATCGTAGCAATAACATTGCTGTCTTGTTTTCAGGACCATTGCAAACTGCTGACTACGATTTAGATAAATCCCGGCAAACCGCTGCAAAGAAAAGTAAGTTATCGCGATTTAGAGTGCATTTCAATTAGCGATACAAGTATTATTCTGTCTGTATTGCTCATTGGATATTGAACAAAGACAGAATGATACTTGTGTCAATTTGTGTCGCTAATAGGAAAGCATCTTTAATATGTCCAAAAATGTCAGTTTAATACATACGAATGAATATTAGCGTACGGTTGTTGTCAATTAAAATTTTTTACTTTTATATAAATTCTACATTCTTGTTGAGGGGAACGTTTGTATTACGTGTCTTTACGCGAGCATATAACCGGTTATATTAGTTAGCCCGGTTTATTCGTACGTCTATACTATGTTTTAGAGCAAAAGAGCGAAGATTTGCAAACAGCGTTGATACAAGCGCTGAAAGATGATGATTCAACAGCGGAGCAAACGCAGACTACTGATCCGCTAGATGGATTTCTAATTCGATTGGGAGAAGGTATGCGAAGGTTGCCATACCATGACAGAGCTCGCCTGGAAATACGATTTCTAACGTTGCTTGCAGAGACGGAAGATTCTTGTGAGAATAAATAGGAATCATCGATGCGTTAATTGCAATATTAATTAGAAACGTTTCCTTTCACATTTATTACAAATTAGTTTTACATACAGAGGCATTCGTACATACATATACGTATACACACGGCGCACTCGCTCTGTACTGTTTTCTTCAGTGTAATTTTTTTCTTTCTTTATATCTTAAAGCTAATTATAGGTAGAGATCATCGAGAGACTAGCGGTCGTGTTTCCAACATACAATACATATTTTGCGTTACTACATCGTTGTGATTTCTATCGTTTTTTATAACAGTACATTAAATCGTAATAAACGCTTATTATATAAACGATTCGTGTAAGACATATAAGAAAATAATACATGAAACAATTTGATGTTACTATCTTATAGATACAATTATACTAAGTTTTAGTTTAAAATTTTGTACAATCTGGAGATCACATGGTATCCTCACTACTTTCCCACTCACGCAGAATACTGGGGTTTGTCGGGGTATATCTAAATCGTAGTCAGCAGTTTGTAATGGTCCTGAAAACTAGACAGCAATGTTATTGCTACGATACACATATTTCGATACGTTATTATCGTTATTGTAAATCATTCACCATTAAGTCCACACTGACAATAAATTTGTTCAACGTGATTCACGCTGGTTCGCTCTGTGACGGTGATTATCCCATTTAGCATATCAGGCTGAAAGTATATGTTACAATGAAAATATCTTACATGTAGAGTTCTTATTTTCACAAATTTAGAGCACATTCTCTTATATACATAAAATATAATTGTATAAATAATTATTTGAATAATAACATATTTTGTATGTAAATCTTACATCATATGGCAATTTTTTTCATGTCATCTGGTGGAGGTTGAGATCAAAGAACACACATAACCTCCGAGTCTGCATATGGCATAACCAATTTCAAGTGCAGATGCAAAGAGAGAAGTTACGTCATTTTCTAGCCTGGGTTTACATGGAGCGTATTTCGCGCAATGCGTAAGTTGCGAGAACTAATCGCAAATCAGTTTTGTATTTCTGTTGAAGGATACAACAGTAACTCTGATCTCCAATTGGTTGTATTAGTTACGTATTGCGCGAAATACGCCCCATGTAAACCCAAGCTAGAAAATGACGTAACTTTGATGCATCATGGACGTAACTTCTCTTAAATCACTAGAATACGCAGGTTACACTTTACGCAAGTTACGCCGCATGTAACGGCACCCTGAGAGAGAGAGAGTGAATGTGCCGCGTGGCGCTATGTCCGGCCACGCGTAGCGCAGGCGTGAGGCGGAAGTGGGAGGCTTCCGAGCGGGAGACAGGGTCTTTCCTTCGTCAACCATCGTCGTGTTAACATCGTCGTGACATCGAGCGCGTATCGTGTTGCATCCGACGAGAAGGAAAAGTATCCGGGCGCATACGTTATCCGCGAGCTTCCTTGCAAGCTAATACACATCCAGAAGTAATATTTAACCGGATTATACATTATCTGTACGATAATAGTATCTCACGGACGGTGATGCAATCGGGCGTGGCACCGTGCGTAATCCATTGTAATCCGTGAAAATAAATAATATTGTTACGCTCGTCCGCGCGTTCGCTGCACTCTCACCACTCACACACACTCGCGAACGCGGCGCGCGATCCCGTTTCCGGGAATAAAGACTCTCAGTTAGAAAAGAACACGTTTAATGAGTAAATGTGATAATACACAGACAGCTCGTAAACACGTCTATTCGGCTCGAAGGCCCGGCGGAGAATCTGAATGGCGTTACAAACGTAAATAAACAAACAGGGCCCGTCGTCAGGCAGCGCTTCGCGGCTGCCTTCCGGGCTTCTACCCGGTGTTTCGGCTCGGGCGCAACACTGCCCCCCCTCTTCCTAGATTGTCGTCCCGACAATCTCCTGGAGGGCAGCGCCCAGACGAGCACGGGGACCAAGCTACCTCGCTCTCCTCCCCGCGATTGGCCTCCAGGAAGAGCTGGCCAGACTCCCCCATGCCGACTCCAGGAAGGGCCGTCCACCCCGTCTCATCCTCGAGCTCCGGTCCTCCGTCTTGACGTCCTCTTCTTCGACGACCCCATCGCTCTCCCGCGATGTCTTCGGACAAGGGGGGGGGACTTCTCGTGGACCCTGCGTCCACACAGGACTCCCCAAGTCCCCGCCCGGCATTCGCCCTACAGCCCACGGGAAAACCACGGGTCAAAAACCGTGGGTAGGCGGTCCTCTTCAGGCTGGAACGCTTCTGGAAGTCCTGGCCGATGATCTGCCGCAGGTCAACCGACGTCTAAGGACCTCCTTTCGCGTACCACCGTCCTTCTCTAAAACAACAGACAACGCACAGAAACACAGAACAAAATAACTGTTAAAAATTAAAGAAATCAACATTTCAAACATTTCAAGACTCTTTCATAAACACTTTATTCCTCATTAGGGCATTCCGGTCGAAAATGCCCCGTTTCACCGCAAGCCCAACACTCCCCCCGGCCGCCGCTAAATTTGCTGACTCGCCAATTCCCTTTCGGGCCCTTCCCCCTTTCTCTTTCCCTTCACTTTTCTTTTCTTCACTACGTTTTTCATTTTTCACTACCGTATTTCCATCTCCCTTCTTCACAAAACTGTTATTAAAATTCCCTCTATATCTTTCTGAATTGTCCCCTTGAATAATCTTAAGCGTCTTGACCCTTTCGACGGCTGCATTCAGAGAGGTTATTCCTTCCATCTGAAGCGCTCGCCTGATAAAATTATCCATTATAGCCGTAATAAACTGCGCACAAGCGATTTTATCGCGCAATTCAAACGGGCACTCGGGGTACGTCAGGCGCGAAAGTTTATCGATTTCGGAGCCAAGTGTGGCCAAATCCTCCCCGAATTTTTGTTTACGGTTCGTAAACGCGACGTAACTGTTCTGCGATTGTCGTCCCTCCCCGAACACAACTCAAGCTTCGCTTTTAATTCTGCGAAATCCAAACGCTCGATATCTTGTACCGTTTCTAAAACCGAGCGCGTTTTCCCCCTTAGGTTCGAGGCCAACACAATTGTTTTTTTAGCGTCATCCCAGTGATTTGCCCGCGCGATTAAATTCAATTGCGAAAAATACTCATGTAACGAGACCGTCCCGT